>JANHGO010007675.1:0-55416 GCA_024606505.1 Aquila spilogaster
GGTTCCAATGTAGAAGTCAGATTTTTCTGTGGTCTCCGCAACAGTTCCAGATACAAATAGCTAATTCCTAGTGGCAGTGGTAAAGGCATTATCAGTACACCATGAACACCACAAATGGAGGCAATTTCCAAGCATCAAAGAACAGAAACAAACAAAAAGCACCCAGCAAAAAAATCAGTGAAACATTCTTAGTAGAGCAGGAATCTTTATTCTCTTCTCTGTTCACCTCACACCTTTTCAACTTTGGTGGGGTCATATGTGTCTGAAAAAGACAAGAAAACACTATGAATAATGTATTGTGAAACTTTTTCAACACCAGTACATGCAGCGAGCCACGGAAATAAGACTTTTTTCCCCCTAATTTTTATATTAAAAAAAAAAACGGAAACTAACACTGGACTGACAGCCCTAAAGATACATAATACATTCCTGACCCAAATTCTGTATTTGCACCAGTATAACTCAGTAGCAGCTCAGATCAAATGCATGGAGATATAATTGGGAAACCTTGTGCAGGAAGGAGAAAGCACCGACTGCTAAATGATTGCTTCTAGTGTTCAGATGCTTTGAGACTGAAAGTCACAAGATTTGCCCCCTTTACACTGAACACTAAGTAAATGCTGCACACTTCCTAGTGGGGTGATTAAGGCTGGTTTGGTGATACAGTTCAGTCTTCAGCATCTTTCTATTTGATTGTGCTTTCTCAGCTTGAGATTCATGCAGTGGCATTATGGAAAGCATTGCTGTCTCACATCACAGCAGTCAAACTGCCTCACTTCAGCCTGCAAAACTGCAGCTCATGGTTTGAACGTTATTCACTAAAGGACTGGACTATTTTACTAACATTGCTCTTTATTTTACGCCTACCTCTTGTTAGGTCACAGGATAGACCTCACTTTGCATTTCTGACATTGGCCATGCAGTGAGCAGACACAAGCCTTCTCTTTCATCCTTCATCCTTATGATCCCAGGAGAGGATTGCAATGAAAGGGCTTTGCCTTCTGAGATCTGCCTGCCTTGCACACGCCTGCCTTACCCCAGACACCTTGGGATGCACAGCCACGGAGGAGTCTGTATTCCCACAGGGGTCTGGACAACCCAGCACTGCAGTCTATGCTACCTGCTGTGCCTGTGTAACTTGGGTATCTGCACTAACCTTAAAACTCCCTCCCACAGGCTATTCTCCCATAGCACTTCATTTAAACAGTTGAGCATGAAAATAGTTGGACCCATAAATATCACACTTGAGAGTAAAATGTTCACCCTGAGGAGTTTTACATTGATATGAGTGAATGTCTTCATTCAAACAAGCATAAAAATCCTCAGAGGGAAATTTTTACTTCTGTGTGTGTCCCTCTGCAGCATCCAGATGCACACCAAGAGACTGGCTAAGAAATAACTTTGGCCCTAGTGGGTGCTGGGGTGGGGTCCATAATTCCACTCTCCTCACATTGCTAGGCTAGCCAAGAAAGGAGTCTGCCAGCAGCACCTATGTTTTCAGAACTGCTTATCACTATTCAGCCTCTGCTGGTATTTCCAAACTTCAAGGACACATGAATGCAAAAAGTCAAGAGGAACACAGTGTTTGAGGGCTGGTGCACTCCAGGACAGCACTGCATCTAAACTTAGTGCACTGACAACATGAGAAGATACTATTTCAGTTGCAATTGCAAATGTTTTCTCCATCTAAAATATAAGAACGCAGAACAGTTCTGAACAGCTCTGCATGAGGCTGACCTAAGAATAAGAATGGATTAACATTTCAGAAACTAGGTTCTCCCAAGGCCTCCCTGGCCCAGTTTTTGGACTTATTTACATTGTGAGAACTCATCACCAGCTGGAGGAGCTGACTGTCTGAGGGAGTGGGGTGAGAAATTCAGGCCACAAGACTTGGAGCTTCTGCACAGCCCAGGTTATTCCTCAAAAGCTTACCCAGATTTTCAACATCTAAACCAAGGACCCCAAAGATCCAGACTGCCAGGAAGACTCCTGGCAACATCAGAATTCTGGAAGGACAAATATTGGAATTCCTGCATTGATGCACAAACATTTCTTCAACATTTGGTTAAGCTAATTTGCAATGCTCTCTACAGAAACAAGGCCAGATCAGTAGCCTCCCGGAAGCAGTCTTCAAACAGCAAAGAAGAAAAAAACATCCAGTGCATTTGGGAACATTTGGAGATGTTCTTCAAATGGCACTATTTGCATAGTAAGATGAGCTCTTACTCTGAGATGACTGTTCATCTGCCAAGCTGCATTATACATGTGAAGGCCTGTTTCTTCTAAGGCCTCTGAGCCTCTAGGGGAGGCCCAGTCTGCCATTATAAGACTAACATCACCCTAGCTCCCTCCAAACTGAATGGACTTTAGAAATATTTACTCCCTGAAAGGAACGAATACAATGCTTTTTCAAGACAAGTTCTCATTTTGGCTTTCATTAGTACCAGTGAGCAAGTCTGGAAGATGGAGTGAGAGTTAACAAAGAAGACAAACATCAGGACCTTCTATAAACACACATCTTCAGTCCTGCCTCACTAAGGCAAGGTGAAGATCTTGTGGCTGTCAGCAAGACAGAGTCTCTTTGGATTGGAGGAAGCCAGTGGAGGGAACTGCTTCTGCCATGTGTGCTACCCTGCAGTGCTCGATGTGCGCAATGGGAAGGGAAAGCCACACTGCAGGCATCGGGAAAGCTGTTAAAAGGAACTACTGCAGTGGGCACACACTGCAGAATACAAGCCTGGTATTGTCAGTAAGAAGAGTAAAACTAGACCTAATTTACTGCAGAATAATTCTGAGTACAAGGCTCCAATAAAACAGGCACATTCTGTTTTCATACATCCCTGAAGTCATGTCACCACAACAGTTATTTTCCTCACTCCAGCAGAAACCCCAAGGGAGGAAAGCATATGAGATACATGTGGGGCATACTAAATCTGATGGATACATAGAAGCTGAATGAGTCTGTTTGGAAAATCTGCTCTAGAGAAATACAGTTCAGAGCAGGAAGAGATGCAGAACTGTGGGATATAGAAAAAGATGCAAAGGGAAAGACTGTAAGAGTCAATGCTTAGAACTCACATAAACATTTACCTTCAGAAATAAATACATACATTCACTTTAAAGTATGCTCAATTTAGTTTCAGTCCCTCTCTACTGGTAAACTGTAAATAGATATACATTGATGGAGTTTAATGAATAACCTGTGCGTATTTCAAGATAAAGTGGCAGCTGTTGCAAGGAGGATAGAAAAACGGAGATTAAAATTAATTTAACAACTTTCACACTATGCGCTGGCTTGCTCCAGTTAATTTAATGCACTAGGCAGGTGGCCTGGGAGATTTATCCCTTTATGCAGATCTATGGCAACAACTGATTTTCAGTTGCTCAATACAATGCCATATGAAAACTGTTCTGGAGAGAGAACAGCTCATGTTACTTTGGGGATGTGTATGGACTACCCAATTTTACATGCTTTTAAGAGACGAGGAACACACACACACACACACACACAAAAAGGTGTTCACTGAAAAAGTCAACTTTCCATTTGACCTGGGGATAACAGTTGTTCTCAACATGTGATTTGGAAAATATTCATGAGAGAGAGAATTTTCCAGGCCCCTTAATGTAGCTATTTCCCAGAGGCTTCACAGAAGAACATCAGATTTTTATTTTTAGTTCTTTATGAGCTCTGATACAGTATGTGTCTACTTAAGTATTAGAGATGGAAAATTAAGTATTCAAGGAGATGCTATGATTAAATCGCCACGTGTTCCCAAACACTGGCACAAGAGTGACTATCTCTGAACTGAGCTATTTGAAGCTGGCAGTTCCCTGAAACAATTAGACAGACAGCAGACCTTGGGGACTGCTCCAGTCTCTGTGAATGAGTTTCAGGATCACAAGTTAGTTTTACAGTAAGTTTTCCTAAAATAGGATCACTCATGTTACCTCTTCCACAAGGAGAGTAAAGGGGGTGGCAACCAGATGGGGGTAGTACCACCTACAGCCTGTTACTATTTGCGCGGCCTTACGTGGGCATACGCAAAGTGATAGTGCCTGTTACATAAGAAAACAGTACCCACTTGGCTCTCCAAAAGTAGGGTCTTACCTAAGGAAAAATCTCTGTCAATTTTCTTCTTGTCCATTCCACCTAAATATCCATTTTCACTGAGAGAGATAACACGCTTGGAGACAGCCCCTAAGGCTGCCAGTTTGCTTCCTCTCTCCTCGTGTACTTTCGACAGCTTCTCCTCGTCTACCTCCTCTCCTGAGTCTGCACTTTTAATGCTCAGACGTCTCATCCGGGACACGGAGTCAACTTCTTTCATTCGCACTAAGCGATCCATGGCAGTCCGGCTTGGTGGAGATGTGAGCTTGCCTTGTAGTGTCTCTATCACTTTTGAGGTGCTCCTCACTCTCTTTTCTGAGTGCTGACACACAGTTGGTTTGGACACCAAGTTTTGGTCCCCACCTTGGCTGGGACTCGCAGATTGTTCAAACGCTTGCTCCTTCACCAGCATTTTAGCGCTGCCTTCCTGGTGAGTGGTCTGGCATTCATCAGGGTATAACAATCGGTCCCTCTCCCCAACAAAGAGAGCACTCTCTGTCCAGCCACACTTACGTCTGCCTTCATAAGAACTGTCTTTTTTTCCTTCTTTGCCACTTACAGTGCTCTCTGCTGATGACCCAAAGTCGTGGGCATCACTCACAGGCCTTGTGCCTGGCTGGGGCCCAACACGGTCATCTGGAAGGAGAGACTCCACTGCTATTTCTATGCCTAAAATTCTTGCAGCTCTTGCCTGCAAGGACTCATTCACAGGGATTTCCACTGAATTTGTATTTGAAGAGTAATCAGAATTGCTAGCACCAGGTCCTGGGGCTGCATCAAGCCCCACTGCCCTCAAATCCGGCTCAGAGCACCCTTGGCTCCTCTTAGTTAAGGACAAGCGTACTACTGAGCCTCTCTCGAATTTTGTATCGTTTTGGGGAGCTGCACCTTTGCTCAGTTTAACGAAGTCTAGATAATTTTGGTCTTCGCTCATCTCCTGTAAGACAGGATTATTGAAAGGATTACCATGATAGGAACTGCTTGGGCTACTGGACAAGAATCTCTTGATAGGTCCCGTGCGAACTGACTGGCTGTTTGTTCTATTCTTGGCTTCCCCCGTCCTCATTTCTGTTATCAGACTTCCATCTGCTGGCCTGACTCCTTCACTGCTCCCTCCTGGCTGCAAAGAGCACTGAGAGCCAATGCAGCCCATCTCAGCTCCATGCTCTGTCCCTGTGCTCCAACTTTCAGACTTACTTTTAACTCTTCCTGACTTAAATACAGGCACCTCTGGCACAACTGTTTCCAACTTCCCACCACGTTTTGGTTCTTGGTTCCCATTTCTAGGTGACTTTCTCTGTGGAAGGGCATGTGGCTGTGGAGAAGCTGCTGCACTTTCCAAGTCTTCCTCACTGCTTGTGCTCTCTTCCTGCTCTTGCAGCTCCTTGTTAAAACTTTCTAGCTCGCTTATTGCATCCCAGGGTCGGCGACTGACAGGCTTCAGAAGGAACTGCCCAAATAGCTCTTTACTGTTGCAAGGAGCTCCTGCTTCTCCCTTAACTACATCGGTCTTGGGAGGAAGGCCAGCTTCCTGCTCCTGGGCAGGCAGGAGCTGGCTCTGGTGGCCTTTTGGTGAGGAGGCCTGTGGGATGGAGGTGGCAGTTCTTGAAAACGCGCTGTTGCTGGACTGGCTGAGATACATCTGTCCCTTCATGCCATAACCACCCTGTCTGCAGCCTCTGTCATCAGAAGGTGACCCCATCTGTTTTGAACCTGCCGTGGATGCTGTACATCCTGGTTGTTTTGGAGACAGCAATTTGTTGCTGTTGGGCTGCCCAGGCTTTGTACCATGGAAAATCTGTGGGTTTTTAGGTTCTTCAGAGAAACTGGTCTGTGTCTGCTGGTCTTTGTACTGATCACCTGGCCAGGAGCCAGAGTATTTGAGCTCTCTGTGTTTTGCAGGCTGAATAAATCTGAGGTCATTCATTTGTTTGAACTCTTCTGGTCTCCACAGCTCTTGTTTTTGTAACTCATTTTTATTGGTCATGCTTCCTGTAAGAGCTTGTAACTCCAAGTCAGTTGAAGACATACTTAAGAGACTTTGTTCTTGCAAAGCCCCATTGTTATCAAACCCGTTCTTATCAGGGCTCTGAGTTATGTTGTTGTTCCTATCTGTATCTGGAAGATTTGATTCTGATTTAACTGGGATAGAGACCAAACAAAATATAGTTTCATTCATTTTTTTCTTTGAACTCTTTTTGCTCTGCATCCCAGTTCCAGGTTCAAACTTTTTCACTTTTGTAACGGTCTCACAGGTGCTGTCCATATGTGAGTTTCTTGCAAAAAGTTTGCCTTTTGTGTACTCTGTGCTGGCTTCGTTACAGGGGCTGTGATTAGCTGTGCTACAACTGTCTCTTTGGTCCAGCAAGGCACAATTTTCCTGATCTCGGATGGATGGTGCCAACCATCTGCTGCTGTGGGTGGAGCTGTCAGAAGTTCTTTCTCCCTTTACAGAGCCAGATAAGTGTGATGCATCCAAAAAGGCACTGTTGTACTGTACTTCAAGATCTCTCTCTTGCAAAGTACTGGAACTGGGACTATGTGCATTTTCAATGTATTTAATGTTGTCCTGCAGACCTTCGGGTGGTGCAATTTTAATATGCCGTATCCGAGGATCATCAAAGGGAATATACTGAACAGAACGCAGGTAGTCAGCGGGGCGCCTTGAATGGCTTTGCTTCCCAGGAGGAAGATGGTTGTCTTTGCAAGGTGCGGCCCCCATTTCAACACTGTTTGCAGCTGGTCGTTGGCAGGCGACAGCCTGCTCTGCAGTGTCCTGCTGGTCACTGCTGGCATATGCGGCGTTGTTAGGCACTTCACTGAGGGGATGTGGGCTCACGGTATGGTGAGGTGGGGATTTGTAAGACGGAGGAGGTACATAGACCGGGGGCTCCAAACCAGGGTCTTGAACACAAGCATCTTGCCTCGGCTCATTTGCTTTGGCTAAATAGGAAATGGGTTCATCTTTCTGGTAGTGGTCCTGAAAACCACCAGTTTCGGCAGATGCCCTGCTCTGTCGCTGCAGTTCATAGGATGGAGGCTTCAGAGGTCTCCCATACTTGGGCTTCACCAGGGGAAGGAAATGGCCTCCTATTTCATGGTGCTTGGCACCAGTCAGTCTGTGTGAGGGATAGGAGGGGGCTTTACTTATGCTGAGGGAGTTGTTGCTGTTGGTCAGGGAGGGCATTTCCACACATCTCATGCTCTCCGGCAGAAGGACTCTTGGCAAGGACTGCGACTTCCCTTTGTTGTGGGAGCCCAGGACATCATCTCCCAGAGTTAGCGAATACAGCTCTTGGAGCAGTTTCTCCCTGTCACCATCCGACATTTGCCTTCCTACCTTTTTTGGCTGGTTCCAGCTTTCTGTTCTCATGTTCTGCCATTTGCAGTCACCAGGTTCCTCACAGCTCTCAGGCAAACCGCTTCTCCTGACGTACTCTGCGCTCAGCCCCACCTTCAGCTGGGCATCCTTGGGGTGCCTGGGAGCCCCATGGGCCGTGGCCAGACCTTGCATTTCTGCACCTCCTTTCTGGGAGTAGCCCAGCAGCACACTGAAGTCCTGCCCTCGCCTCCTCCAGTAGGCCAGATCTTTATCAGTCTTGGGCTGGGAAGACCATGCTAGTTGAGGTCTGTCATAAACCCTGAAAAAAAAACACAGCGTCACGGGCAATTTCCACAGATGCACTTTCTTTCCCTTATGGGTAATTCCATTAAGAGGTCAAATGTTGAGTTATGCCAGTGGGGTTTCTGTAATCTACCCGCAACCAGAAAGCTTTATGACTTTAATGAGAGGATTTAAGTCAGTCATTAGCACGAGCAAAGGAACAGTGAAGGAACCAATGCTCTTCTGGCATACTGTTAGCAATGCAAAGCTGTTAGAAAGAGAAACAAATGCACACAGTTATGTGCTCTGCAAACATGTACAGCTCCCTCAATGGGCACCAGAAAGCCAGAAATGATTATGTTGAACTTATTTCTGTGCTCTCTTACATCAAAACCTATAAACTTCAAGGGAACTACTGGTATAGGCAAGTTTAATAGGAATCTAAAGCTAAAATGCAGAGGATAGGGAGAACAGGTGGAGGGCTACTTCCTAAAATATATCCTGTAAGAAGCACGATGTGCTGAAGTTCAGCATGTCATTTCCTGCGTTGATTCTTGTTCATCTTTCTGAGGGGACAAATCTCTTTAAAGGGCTTTGGGTGAAATGGTACATGACACAACAATGGCAATGTATCAGCACCAACATTTAAATCTAAAACACACCAGAAGAAGTACAACTTTTTCTTAGAAATAAAAGAGGGATTAACTCCAACTACGCATTACTGAAAAAATGAAGGACGTCACACATTTCATCGCAGATCAGAAACACAGACTTAAATGAACAGAACAGTTTCTTCATATGTTTTGAACAGACTAAACTATTTTGTATATTACTGCTGAACAAAATTGGTACCTTTTCTTATAAATAATTAATCTACTACTTCAACTGTGTTCTGATATTCTTGTACCTATGGTGTCCAACAATATAACTGCAATTACACTATGTAGCTGCCACCAGCATACAGCTAGAATGAAAAATCAATTTTGACATAAATAGGACAAGTATGTAGATACAACCCAAGAATTTCTCCGTCTTCCCTCAACCCCAAGGTACATTAACAGTGTCATTGGGCACTTTTTTTTTCACTAGAAACAATCTATTTGAACAGCAGTTTGTGAAAACTTAATATAATTCAAGTGAAAATTATTCAGTCTAGATCCACAGTAATTTTCTCTTACATTACATATTAACTTCATCCTATAAGAGCCGAAAACTAAGTTGGGATAAGGAGCATCTTGTTCACATTAATTCAGTTAGATTAAGACTTAACATCTGAACAAAACGTTCTGACTCCAATGCATAAAATACAGTTCAATTGCAGAACCCCAGAAAGTAATAAATGTCTGAATTAATCAACGAGATATAACAGGACACCTTCTATATTAGAAAGTTATTTGCAATAACAACAAACTTTTCAGTGCCTTTCAGCATGTGGAAACAACTGAACTAAAGCTGTCTTCTTCTGAGATTATCACATCTATACTTTCATCTGATCCCAGTGCTGCTACGGCAGTGTCTGTATCTCTGCTTGTAACACGAGGAGGGAAGCAGGCTCTAGCAATAGCAAAGCGGGAACAGACAGATTACTCTTTCTGTTCTGTCAGATTTGCTAGCAATGCGATGTACCTGATGCAATTTAATCAATCATCGTGCAAGGGTCTGTGGAAAATCCTAGAAAGTACAGAGTCATAGATGCCAAGATCAGAAGAGACCCTCACAATTATTTGGTTTGACATCCTGCTCAGTGCAGGCCAGCAGACTTCCCTGAAATGGTTCTTCCTTCAGTGCTACCAGGTCTCCTAGAAAAGCATCTCAAAACCTTGATCTTTACATTCCTAGAGATGGTGAATCATGATTGTTGCAAAGGTTCATTCACCATTTTAAAAAGCACAAAAAAACCATAATATAAAGTAAAAACAAATTCTTATCAACCCAAGTATAAAAACACTGGGGGAAGGCGGTATGGTTGACAATAATACTGAGATTTGAAACAGCCGCAGCTAACGGTACAGCAATGAAACGGGCTGGCTGTTTAAAGGCTTTAATAGGAAACTGGGAATGGGAAAGGAAGTATTACTCAACTCTTTCCTAGGAAACCAATAAAAGAGCAGTTTTGGTTAGTTTGCTTTTTTAAAGACAAACAAAGCTCAAGCACAGATTTTCATTAAAGTAAATTGGCCCTAATTGAGGACTGTGTCAGTTGCAGAAAGGGTGTTCCTCCATTTATTAAAGCTGTTTAAATGTATTACAACTGTTAAAAATATTAAATTTATTTTTTCAGATTAAATGATTAATAGCTGGACCCTGATAATAAACTTCCAAACATGATACAGTCTATCTCGTGGTCATGCAAGTGTAGAAAAGACGTTTAGAAAGAGGTACTCAGAGCATTTAAACCTGATCTTTTCCATGATCTTTTCACTAAGCGAAGAATCCATTCTCTCCAGCTCCCGGGTCAGGTGCTAGAGGTGGTTATGTGCAGCCATCCAGGGATATAGAAGGGTCCCATGGGATCAATTAGGAAAATTAAAACATTGTGAACTCTTTTCTGAAAGTCCTGCTTCAAACAGATACCATGCGTGCTGTCAGAAAGCGCTTGGAATTAATTCTGTATAAAATTAGGTTAATGAGAAAACATTTTAAAAACAAACTATTGCTAGCTCTTCTCAATGAAGGAGGCCATCAGCCCGTCCTGCACCGGCTGCACAACCACATGTCACTGTGCTGATGCCCTCAGAGCAATGGGTCACGGCTGCCCCAAGGTGATGCTGGACAAGCAGACCTTGCATGACTCACCAGATGCAAAGGAGCATGGCAGAGGCTGACATCAAAAAACTGTAGGGCTACACAGAAACAGCATGGGAGTTTCTGCCCCAGTGTGTAAGTGGTAGGCATCAGGCACCCAGCTGCTCAGGGTCCATGAGATGCGGGCACTGAGGCACATTTTTTGTGCCCAGCAGGGAGGCACTGTAAGGAACTTATTTCCAGGATTTGGCAGCAAGGGGGAAAAATTTCAGAGAGCTTTTATGGACACTGGCAACTTCTGTTCTATTTTGGGATCCTATCCTCACATACACTCATTCACTCTGAAACACCAGTACAGTCTTCTAATTTTTGCAGCAGGTGACCTCATTAATGATACTATCTACTTAGCTCTAAATTTGCTAGCTACTAACATAGTTCCTCCCACACAAATAACGAAGCAACATGCATCTCCTCCTCACTTGGAAAAGAAGCAGCCGTTCTTCTGTGAATCCTCTCTTCTCTACCACAGGGGCAGATTCCCTTTTTATTTTGCCTCACCTCCTGTTCCAAACCTTTACTATGTGGCCTTTCTAATGCTCAGCAAAGCAAGGATGACCAGAACAGCCCTACCAGCACCTGCTCCCCTATGTGGAGAACAGGCTGGAACAAATCATCACACTGGCAGAACAGTGAACCCCAAAGTGGTTCATCTCTCAAGAGCAGTGTCTGCATGGCTGTGTCTCTTCTCCTCCTGAGTTTTAAAGCAGGGAAATCCAGGGTCTGGCGCAGGGAGACTAGTGCTGAGGGGTTCTCACCCTGCAGCCTGGCAGTTAAAGCACTGGTGCTGCAGCACCAACACTGCAGCGAGCTTTCCTGAATCTGGCCCACTGACTGCCCCTGCGCAGAGCCAGCACTTCGCTATGTATCCAGAGATGGCAAGGAAGGGACAGCTGCTACAGGGCTTCTCCCTCACTCCTTGCTATGAGTGACTTGTAAGAGCTCCCAGCAGGTTCACTGGGAGTTGCAGTTTGTTTAACAATAAGAAAAGATTTCTATTTTTGTTGAAATGTGACAAAGTCATTCACAGGGCCATGATCCCTATTTCATGTGAAAAAGCAGCTTTTTAAAACCAGGATACCATATTTATTATGCTGTAGGCTGACAAATTCCTCCCCTTGCATTCTGATACGTTAGAAAGGGATGCTCAATCTGCCAGGAGTTTTGCACTTAGCCTCCCCTCGCCACTGCAGATGCCTCTGTCACATCTCAGACACAGGGCAGACAAGTAAGCCTCTGCCATTTTGCTTTCTTCACTTCACTGCTCCCCAGTTCACCTCATTCCAGGCACACCACGAAGGATCCTCCTTACCACCATTAAGGCCGTGTCCTCTCCTTCCTCCTCCAGAAGGGCAGCTTCCACCTGGGACCTTCCCCGCAGTGGGACATGCTGCCTTAGCTCCGTCTCACAGTGCTCCCATCCATCCCTGCCCGCTATTCCAGCTGGCAGACAGGAGCCACTCCTGCTTCAGGCAATTGGCCTCGCAAGGGGAAGGGAGATGAAGGGGATGGGAGATGAAGGGGAAGAGAAGACAGGCCCAGCAGCCAGGGGACACATGCCTTTGCCACGTGTCACTGAAGGTCTTTGAAGGAGGACAAGGTCCCAAGGCTGGAGCGCTGTGTCCTGCTTTCAGTTTCAAGCCTGTACTGCAGGAGGAAGGGGCTTTTCCTCACAAACTACCATCACAGCAGGGCTGGATTCCAGTCGTACTCTCATCCCTTTCCTTTGTTCCTGGGGAGCTCTCAAACAGCTGCAGAACAATGCTGGGCCGCTGTATACACACAGCTCTTCCTGCCCAGCCTGCCCTGGCCCCAGTGTGCACGTACTCTGCAGCGAGCGAGCCATGCCAGTGCTAGCACACGTCCTATGGAGTGACGACAAGAGCTTCCACTGGCTTTGAGTTGCTTTAAAAAGAAACACACAGGCACCTCCTCATGTTTACACCACAAGAACGGCCAGGAAAATGAGAAAGCCCTCTGTGCATGGAGGAACACCCACCGAAAGCTGCATACAGCTGAATCTACCACCACAACCAGGGCATGCACAGGGCAGAAGAAGCTGTGTTTGGGTTCTTAAAACTGCTCCTTTACAAAAGGAAGAGCTTTTGCGTGTTTATGTTTTAACACACTTGGACTGAGTTTTCCTAAGCCCATCAGCAAGGCATTTCTGAGACAGACTGTATTAATCAATGGTATTTTTCCTCACCCCAGTATTCTCAAAGCAGCAACCAAATGGAAGTCCCACGTCTTCGTGTGGACACATCATAGAATTATAAAGTTGGAAAACAGAGCTATGATCATCTAGTCCAACCGTCAACCCATCACCCTATGCCCACTAATCCATGTCTCTAAGTACCACATCTACTCTTTTATTGAACACCTTCAGGGACTGTGGCTCCACTAACTCCCTGGGCAGCCCATTCCAATATCTCACCACTCTTTCTGAGAATAATTTTCTCCTAATATCCAACATGAACCTCCCCTGGCACAACTTAAGGTTATTACCTATCATCTCAACTTGCAGTGCATGGAAATAGTTACACTGGTATGGGAGCAGGAAAGGATCACAGGAAGATGGTGTCAGGGGTTAGGGACATGCTCAGTTATCTGCCAGAACCAAAAGAAAGAGAAAGCAAAGCCATGGCACGATGCTGAAACTTACCCCCCTTCTGAAGTATGAAAAGTGGACAAACCCTGAAGGTCATGGTGGTAACCAGGACCCGCTTGTCTCCCTTGGCTCCCATGGCTGCTTTCGGTGCTGCTCGAGTTGGTTTTCGTCAAAGGCTTCTTGCAGTAAGCAGCTCTCGGGTCTGCTTCGAAGCCATTCAGTGTCCTCTGAGCAGATCTGTTCCCTGTAGCTTCATGCCGGTATCCATCATATCTGTTCTCATACGAAGCAGGGGGATTTTTAGACAACTTGTATCCATGAGAAATCAGGAGGTCCTCCACACTGAACATATTGTGTTGGTTTCACTCACAGCCGTGCCATCAGAAAGCTCTTTCCAGCAAGACCCATCACTGGAAAAAAATCAAAGAGAAGACAGCCTTAAACAAGGAGAGACATCCCTGATCTGCAGGTAGGCTGCTAATGATGAGGGTTTCATTGGTCAATGCAGCTTCCAGATTTTACTGCAGGATCTCCAAAAAGCCCTGTGCCAGAGGTGAGCCCACCATCAGAGTCAAGCCTTTGCCTAAAACCCAGCTTCACTCCTGTCCTGGAGAGATGTGCTCTGCATTGTGTTTCAAGTCCTTGTGGGAGGAGGGGATGGCCTACAAGACAGTGTGCCACTCCCTACAGCTCTGCATATTCCAATTAAGAAAAAATGTTCACATGAATAAGGACAGTATTTGCATGAGAACCAAAATTCATGATGCAACCACATGAGAAACCCAGGTAATGCCATGCAACACTCCAGTTAAGCAGCCTTTTTTACAGATGATTTTCTTCTTGGCCTACATTGACCTGCTGGAATCCAGTAATCCTCACCCAGAACAACACAAAGCCTAAGATTTCAAGTACGCTCTGTTTTTACAGCACACTTTCCCTGTGAAAAATGACTGAAAACAACCTGAGGTGCCTGTGTCTATTGTGTCTCAATGATTCCAACCCACAGGACAGTCAGGATTTTTCTCTCCAGTGACAGCCCTCAATTCTTCACAGCTACAGCAAAGATTCAGCAAAATGAATTAGTTGGCCAGAAACAATCTCTATTCTCTGCACCTCTCTCACATCTTGTTATGGCAATTACTGGATACCCATTCTTCCATAGTTCTAAAACGACTGGAAGGTAATGATCTATTCTGTGGGATGTGCAGAGCGAGGAACCAATTCTGGGACATTCCTCCCTGCTTGAACTGCACTACAAAAAAAAAAAAAGGTGCATAAATGAGAAGTGAAACACACCAAAATAGATTTGTTATGTAAAACACAGAACACTCGAGATGATTTTCCCCGCATAAGCACTTGATCCGACATGCAGGGTGAGTGCTGAGTATCCTGAACAGCAGCAGCTCTACCTGAGGGACAAGAGCTCTCACTGGCAGCTGTTCAGAAGGAGAATGTCTCTGCAAAGATCATGAATCACAGAATCAGAGAATCATTACAGTTGGAAAAGGTCACTAAGATCATCTAGTCCAACCATGAAAAGCAAGTGTATGTTTTACACAGGGCTTCACTGCTCTTCTTGGGCAAGAGGAAAGCGAGAACTCTTGTCACTGTTATTTATAATAATTTACTTTAGATGGAGCATTTATTAGTGCTAAATCTCTCAGGCTACCTATGCACAGCAGTCATAGGGCAGTGCTCCATGCATTACAGCATTACACACCAGCACCTCATCCCAGTTTTGCTCCTTTCCTGTCCACAGCCCACAGTTTTTTATGCAGAAATTCATGAACTTACATAGTGCAGAAATACATGAACATTTGTAATGCAGAGCCAAGATGTGGCCACTAACTTGGAAGGCTACAAAAGTGGCTTTGCAGCTTGCTAGCCTACTTAGCATTTAAACCGGTTTGTCTCTGGAGCTTAATGAATCTCTTCCATCTTCATGCACGTAACACTACACACCCTTCAAAATACAAAAATAAAGCTGTGGTGAAGATATATTAGGAGTATCCCTTGCTTGGACAGGGCTCCGAACTCCCGGTGAGCAGGCAGGCAGAGAGCAGGGAGGAGCGGACCATTCTCTCCTGGAAGGTTCTGTGGGTTATTTTTGAACACTAAACTAAAAGGCTGATTTTCCATCCACCCCCCACCCTGGACCATTCGAGGAGCCAGGTAGGAGCTGAGCAAGGGCAACAGCTGGCTGCTAGAGCCGTTCAGCCTCCGACAGGAGAAAGATCCGATGTGACGACCAGGGAGAGCAGAAAGCCCATCGGAGCGCTCACAGGTGCAAGGAAGAGCTGTGCTTTTCCTGCTATTATTGCCGGGCTGGAGCAGAGTACAGCTTAACCCCCTCGCTGCCACTACAGGGCCATTGGGGAGGCAGAGGGGAGCAACAAGAACCCACAGCTGTGGGCTCGGCTCCAATCCCATTCCCGGTGAGGAGCAGTGAGACACCCGCTGTGTTAGCACCCCGTGCCCACAGGGACACAAGCTGGCTTCCCACAACCAGCCATGGTGCTGGGATGCTCTTCCCAGCCTCCCTTAGATAAATAAACACAAAAAATGAATATCAAAGGAGTTGCACTGGCAGGAGTAGCAAAACCATGGCTGTGGCGCGGCCTTGTAAATAATCTGTGATACTGGGCCAAAGAGCAAAGGCTGCACAGGGCTTCTAATTTGAGGTAAGATCAACAATGCTGGAAAACAGTTTGTTTTTCCAGCGCTCATATGTTTTGTTTGCCAATGACATCAGTGCTCTCTGATAGGGTTTGCTTCCTGAGGATGCCTGCTATCTTGCCAGGGTTTCCGACTTGTCCCCGTCAGCCAGTACAGCTCCGCATTAAACCACAAACAGAGCCAAGCTTTTCTATGGAAACTTCTCAGCAACTCTCAGATGCACAGGGGCTGACTGTGGCACTGCCACACAGGCACGAGGGGACCCTAGCGAGCAGGTCACAGTGGGAGCGTTGGGTGGGAAGGCCACCAAGCTGCAGGGATGCCCATCCCAGCGTGGGGATGGCGTCACTGCCCCAGGGACAATCCCCAGGCATTCCCAAAAGCCCCAAGAAAACCTGGTGCTGGATCCTCTGCCGCACTGCTTCCAGAGCCCACTGTCTCTGGGGAAAACGTGCTGCTTTCTGCTATGTTCCGCCTTTATCTGCACACTGGCACAGCTGCTCTCCAGCCTTATTTTTTGGGAGTGCCACCAGTGCTGGCAGTGACAACGAATGCCAACACTTGCAGCAGTAGCAGCTCTGTCAGTGCTCTGAAAGGGCTCGTGTGCTACTGACTCCCCATACAGCCGTGCCCCTTCACTCAGTGGATGGCAGAGTTCCCTGGCAGAGCACCATGCATCTCAGTGGGAAGCAGCAGGGACACAGAGCTGGCCATGGGCTGGCTGCCCTCTGTTACATCTCCCCTCTCTCTGCCATTTGAAGTAATTTGGATTGCGAGCGATGCTCCCCATCCACTTTTGCTTAACTATCACATTTTGCAAGCAATTCTGTACAACTTTACAGAAACAATGAGGGAGCATTATTCATACTGCAAAATGAAGCATGCAGCCATCATGACTTGCCCAAATGAAGGCCCTCTGCACGGACACAAGAGGTGCTGCAGCTGGTGATTACACACCTTAAAGCTACAGAGCCTGCAGGACCCCTGCCTCGTCTGATGCAGGAGAGGTGATATTATCTTTATGGGCTTATCTACAGCAATTATCCAGATACTACTCTGAAGATGGAGTTACTGATAGGCATCTGAATTACAAAGTGTGTTATCTAGATGGGTCACAATTAAACTAGCTTATCTTCCCTCATTTCTGCAGAGTGTAGTGACATTATTCTTGTTTTATGTCAGACAAGTGCCACACAGAAGTATTTCTGTAGATGGATTTAAGTGAAAACCACCCTCTCCATTCTAGACATCCAGTCTAACGTGTCTTCATCCAGATTTTTTGAAAGCACAGCCTTAAAACTGAGCAAGATACTGCCAGAGAGCCCAGTGCTCTGCACGTCGAGCCACATGTTGGGAAGCCAGGTGCCAGGAGCCCACAAAGACAAAGAATCATAGAATCAGTAAGGTTGGAAAAGACCTCCAAGATCATCTAGTCCAATCATCCAACTGTTGACCCATCCCAACCATGTCCACTAAACCACATCCCTCAGTACCACATCCACATGTTTCTTGAACACCTCCAGGGATGGTGACTCCACCATCTCCCTGGGCAGCTGTTCCAATATCTTACCACTCTTTCTGAGAAGAAATTTTTCCAAATATCCAACCTGAACCTCTCCTGGCACAGAGGCTGACCTCCAGCTCACTGTAACCTCCTTTCAAGCAGTAATAGAGAGTGATAAGGTCTCCCCTGAGCCACCTCTTCTCCAGACTCAACAATTCCAGGAATGGGGTGACCCAAGAGGTTGGCTGCCGTAATTTCTTTCACTCTCCTCTGTTCCTCTGCCCACCTAACCCAGCTGCAACCCTTTTGTCTAGGCTGCCCCTACCTTCCTCTTGTGCCATCAACTTCTCACCTCTTTGCACGCCAGTGCCTTCATTTCCCAGTTCCTTGGGAAACCAAGGAGCAGTTCGCCTGGGGAAAGAAGGGGCTACACAGGCACTCTCTTCTTACACATCCATAGGAGCAATGCAGGCACCAGCACTGTCCCTGCACCCAAGGCTGTGAGATGCTGATGGATGTGAAGACAAAATCTTGGGAAAACAGAGTGACTGGAATCAGAGACGCACCTGCTGAGAACACACACAGATGTCTCTGAGTCTCATAACCAAAGATCCTGTTTCCGAATGTGATGGCACTGCAGCTTTCAATCAAACAGCTGGAAGGTTCCTTTCCTTTCTCCTTTTTAATGTGGGCGAAACAACATTCCTTCTGCCCTTCCTCCTCCCCCTAGTTTTTCTTGGAAATGGTTGAATTAGTTTGGCTGACGATATTAGAATAAATTTAGCCGGAGAGAGACACAACCTGAAAGTCTCAGATTGAGTGATAAAAGCCTGACAGACTACAGCAACAGAGAACAGGTTCCTGGAGCAGAAGTTATAATAGTAGATGGGACTGCTAGCTCAGTCTAAATATAACCCTGAGCAACATCCCAGGAGAACACACAAGTCTTTGGCCATTCTAATCCCTCCTGTTTTCTCACTGGTTTTGCACGTGTGCATACAAGACAGCTTATCAAAAACACACACTCAGTAGGACTTTTACCTTGATCATTTCATCCTTTCGGAGACACTGAAGTCAGAGGGGGTGTATGGGGCAGAGTAGAGCAGCACTGCTATGCCCCTGCCCTCCACTCAGACCCACAGACACTGCCCAAACAGCCACCTCCACATCTTCTTACTGATAAACACATTCACGTGGTAAAGATGGAATTCATGTATCTGAAGGGTTTACAACAGTAGCGTTCACTACAGTCAAATATTAGATAGTTAATGCAAAGCTAGGCCAGGACACGGACAAAAGAGGTCACAGAAAAATTAATGTAAGTTGCATTCTGTTCAGCAGGGCCCAATTAAGCATATACTAGGAGCAAGAAGGGAGCAGGGAACTCACCAGAGCAGCCTCCAAGCCATTAGCAAACACCTCCAAGAAATTCTCAAGAGGATGGGCGAAAGGCAAACATACTATCTAACTTCAAACAAAAGGAGGAAGGAGACAGAATGGAGGAATCACAGACCAAACAGCCCGCCTTTGATATCAATTCAAAAACATCAGCAACCCTGCTTGTAAATCCTTCTTGCAGGTGTCGATTATCACGGAGCACATGGGAGAGGGAGTGAGCGTGCGACCCAGGAGGGGCAGTGCCACTTCCAGCTCCTGCACTGCAGCTGCGTCCACTCCCACACGATAAAGCCATGAGAAAACAGAAAACACAGACTTGTCAAGAACAAACTAAGTCTAATCAATTTAATTTTCTTCTTTGATGGAGTTGGTAGTGCAGTGACTACAGGGAAGAAAACGGTAGAAGTCACACACTGGAACGAGGAAAGCTTTTGATGGATGCATGTGACAGTCTGATATGCAAACAAGGTGAATATTATTTAGGTATAATTTACTGTAGGTGGGTATACAAATGTTCCAGATTTGTATGCAAGGAATAGTTAGTAAATGCCACGTCAACCTGAAAAGACAGATACAGGCTCTGCCTGGAGTCTTGCTCCATTTGGTACTTCCATTAATGACTTGTAAATTAGAATAAAGATTACAATTACAAATCTGTGGGGAGTGCTGTGAGCATTTTCAGGGATTACAATTGGAATAAAATCTTAATGAATTAGAGAAGTAAAGTGAAGTGAATGACTGAGATTCCACACGGGCAGGTGCAAAGCGCCACACTGATGAAGGAAGACAGAAAAGTCCAATATGGAACGGTATAGCAAGAGAGTCTCGGGAGAAAAGCCACAGAGAGGTAAGGCATCAGGAGCAGCATAGGACTTGGCACTCAGAGATGAGTGCATTTGGAGACAGACCAAGAGGAGCACCCCCTGTCAGGCTGCTCTATGCCTTGTGCTGCAGCCCTGCGCCCAGCGTTGAACCTGACTCCAGCCAGATGCTGCTCCCAGCCAGCTGCTTGCAGGAATGATAAAAGGTCAGTGGAGTGTGATCCCGTGAGAAAAGGCTACAAGAAGTGGGCTTGTTTAGCTGAAGGAAGAGGGAGGAGGTGAGAGAAAGACACATGATAACGAGTTTCAAATATATCAGGCTGCATGAAGGCAGTGATAATCTTGTTCTGCTCCCTCCAGATGTGGAAATCTGAAATGATTGGCTTAGCAGGCAGGAGGAGAGATTTAGGTTAGACATTAGGAGTAGCCATCTAACCACAACGACTGGTAAACTCTGCTTACCCTGGGAAGCTACAAATCTCCACCGACACAGCTTTTCAAGAACAAGCTGAATGGACATCTATCAGGAACAGCACAAATAAAGCAGATCCTAACATAGAAAGAAGAGATTTTGGACAGAAAACAGTTTACATTACTCCACCTCCCCCCAGTCCCAAGGGTACTGCTTTGTTAAAATGCCCCACATCTGTAATTTCTGAACATTTGACTGGAATTCAAATATCACTTATTTCCCACTTGATTTCCCAGCTGTAGTTTGTTGGCCTCCATTCTCTCCTATGGGCCTGGCTCCCTGACTTTGTACACCTGTAGGATCAATACCATGGTACCTCACAAAGTGCTGCATGCAGCTGAGGTCCACCAGCCCTTCCGGAGGCCAAGTCCTCTGCACAATGCCCAGTTGCACAAGAAGTGGGGTCAGAAACAACTCCCCAGCACAACACATCATACACAAAGTGATGTATAGCAGTTTGGCTTTCTCATTGGAAATAATACACTTCAAAGAAAATCAAAAGTCTTCTATACAAGATTCATAGTCTTATTAATAATCACATCACCTGAACTACAACGCAGCTTTCCCCTTCAACATGACTGTGAAAAGTTAAACAAGCACTCCATCACAACATGCCACCAACACCTACGCTGCCCCAGACAAAGCTCCAAGACAGTTCCCACTACAGCCAACAACATACTGAGGGCTTCCAGTCCACTGGTGCTAAATGCATCATCATCCCTGCAGGCTACACATGAAGATGTGCCAAAGTATTGCTGGCAGATAATTCAGTGTTGTGTTGGCTTCACATCTCTTCCCAGAGTGGCATGTTTCATTCATCTCACAGAAATGAAAAAGAAATCTGTGAATTTTGTTTCACCCTCATTACTTGTGGGCAGCAGGGTTCACATTTCTTCCTCTAAATGCAGAGATTCAGACAGGGAAAATTACAGCTCACATCCTCTCTGCGTTCCTTCGGCAAGAAGTCCTGACTGAAATCACTGAGGAACTGTGCCAGATGAACCCATGAATGAACAAATGAGTAACCCAACGCATCTCCAATAAAATTAGGAAGCGGGGAGGAGGAGAGGAGTGAGAGTTAAAGAAAGAGTTTATCTGACTGTGAGCAGGTACTTACTCCTGTCTTTTATCTCGCTGGCACAGATGCATCAGCAAACTCACAGGGGCAAGAGGGAGAGCAGCAGGAGCCTCCTCGGCTGTGGTAGGGAAGGGAAGGAGTGCTGCCTGCTGGGCTCAGTGCCCCACTGCCGTGCCATGGGCAGAGTTCAGGGCTCGCCTTCCCAGATTTGACAAGAAAAAAATGGTACCGAGCAAGATTTATTTTTTGCTGAAGTAATGTGGGTGTTTGAGTAGTCGGTTCACATGATGATGCATAGGCAGCAGTTTGTATCTGAAATAGTGTTGATTTTTAAATTTGCTGTAGCCCAACCCAGCACTGACCGAGCATTCATTGGCTGAGACCAATGAGCATCCGAAGAGAAATAAACGCATAAGCAGAGAGAGGAAACTCTCTCTCCAGGCACAGACACCGCTGCCCGTCCAGGCAGCTCCTTGAAATGCCAACAGCTTGCTTCCACCCATGTCAGTGCGGTAATGTGCTGCTCTGTCATTGGTCCAGGCTTTTTTTCAGCAAAGGAGCAATTGTCAAAAAGCACTTACAGTTATTCTGTCCCGCAGATATAACGAGTTCTTAGACCAATTGGCAGCATATGGTGCATTTCCTCAAATGACAGCTTTTGTTTGTCACAAGAGGGGAACGAAATAGAATATTTATTAAACAAAACATAATTAGCCAACTCTTTCCCTCCCCAAAAAGAACTATAGAAGATGGTGTTTTTCAGAACTCGGACGAATGTTTCCCTGCTGTTATGACACTTCTGTACAGGGTGATCCATCAGGGCTCTGGTGGAACAAAGCAAATGAAGTCCCATTTGTTGTTCACATCTAAGAATCACAATGCTAAAGGCTAATCGTCTCACCTCAAATACCGACAGGCAAAGTGCTAATGAGCGACTCGCACGCTAGGACAACGGGAGTTTTGTGTTTGGTTTTTGTTTTATTTATTTATTTTTTACGGAAAGCTCTCATTTGTACGAACCACAAAAAAAAAGGCCTCCATAACAATAATAAATCTTTTAAAGAATAAATTGTTAGTAAAGGATCCATCACATGGCCAAATTTCTTTGAGGCGACAGTGACATGACTTATAGAGCTTGGGATCTATGATCAAAAGGATCGCACACATCGCATCCCACTCATCACAGCAGGATGGGCCGGCCCATCAGCCAAGGCTCATGGAGGAGATCCCCAAACAAACACTTTCTCTCACTCCAGACGTGGCTGGGAGCAGAGTGCTCCAAGCCAGGAACGGCCTTCTCCTCTTTCAAAGAGATAAGGGCTATGTCTGTGGGGTAAATAAATGCATCTGTTTGTTTATCCATTTTCAGACGTTACCACCCTCTCCTGTGTTGTTATCCCTTTTATATTACCCTTGTATGTGTAATCGAGTGCTCTCTCCTCTGGATTGACCCTCTGCTTTTTCCTGTATTATATATGTCTTTGATCTTCCCCTCCTGCATCTGTGTGTCCTGCCTTGGAGTCTCAGCAGGATTTCCCCTCGACCCCTTGCACTACTAGAAAATAAATGCCAAAGTGGTGTTTGCAAGCATTAGTGTAGAAAAAAAACGGACAGTGAAGAAACTCATGCTCATCTCCCCTGTAGTGGCAGGGTATGAACAAATGGGGGAAAGGCACGGCACAGATGAGCCCCAAAGACTAACAAACAGCATGAAGAGGAATTATCCTATAAGTTCAGAAATGGCTTGTAAATTTTCCGCCCTTACCCTGCACTTGGGCACTTTCAAAAAGCAGAACTCCATCTCCAACCTTGTTAGATGAGCTCAAATTCCGAACATCCTTCTCTTGCCCCACCATTTGGGATGGCCCAAGTCACGGCCAACCGCGATACACCCGGCCAGCTATGAGGCTACTGCTAATGTGTGTTCTCTGCAGAACCACAATGCCAAAGGAATGGCTGGTTATCACTGCGTAGATGTGAATAGATGCCATCAGTTCACATGGAGACCTTAACAATGGCATCAAGACTGCTGGAAAGCTTACCAGCTCCTTCCTCTGCAGCTGGAACCGGTGAGTAAGCTTCCCCGGCCAGCCCTAGTCCCCTGGCTCTTAGAACAAAGCACAATAGCAAGGTTGCAGAAAGTGAGATAACCCTTTCCACTCAGGCACTGGAAAACAACATCTGTTAAAAAATAAATAAATGGGCGTAATGGCTTCTGCAAGAGACCCAAAGGATTCTATGGATGCAGCTCTCGGTTGGGTCAACACATTGTGAAAAGCAAATTACAGGAGAACAATTGTTTCATAGCAAGCTCTTCCACCCCTGAACTCCCTCAAGGTTAATTAGGATGTCCTCCAGCCAAATTAATTAAAGAGATTTGGGCAGGACTTTGCTGCACTCCTAACTAGTTCCAAGGCGTCCAAGAAGTTCAGAAACGCATCATCTTCCAAACAAAGTCTGCTTGGCAAAGCCCAAGTCCACGTGCAACGTGTCATTTCTCTGGCAATCAGGAGGAACACTTAAAAGTAACCTTTCCCTAACTAGATGGCTACGGCAGAAGAATTTTCAGCACCCTTCTCACTGAACAATATGCCCTTGTTTATTTCTGTGTGCTTTTTAGGTCATAGGAGGCCAGTGAAACGATGCATCCAAAGAACAATATACCACTGTAATACGCCGCTTGACACACACGGCCAGGCAGGCTCTGACAGATCAGTGTTTGCCAAGAGTCAGGGAATCCATGTCACAGGAGTGAGGAGAGATCCTGAACATCACCACAGAATGGGAGGATGTAGAAGCACGGCCCACCCTTCGAAACGACAGAGTATGTGCCATTTGGAAACACACTGTACCCAGTGGCACGCCCTTGGAGAGCGAGCATCCTGCCGCAGGGAATGGATCTGCCCAGTTCTGCACCCCAGGCAGTGCCTGCCCCGGTCCCTCCCGACTCCTGCTGCCACCCATGCACAGCCGGCAGGACAGCAGGATTTCCTCCAAGCATTATCTTGGTGTGTGGTACAACTGTAAGAACATAACAGGGTAGGGCAGGTCCAGCCTCTGTGATTAGGCACTACAAGCACAAACTGAGGCTCTCGCGGTGGCTGCATCCCCGAACAGCGCAGCCCTTCTCTGTCATCCATCCGATCACCCGCAGCTTGAAGGTTGCTATTTTCCACGTGTCTGTTACCCACAGACAGCGGCAGCTTTGCTGGGCACAATCAGAACTTTTAAAGCAACAAAACGAAGAGGCTGCAGATGCCGCGGAGCAGTGCCGCGCGATGCCGCTCGGCAGCACACCGTCCCCACCGTCACCGGCCGAGATGTGACGTCCCGGCTTTGCGGATCAGAACAACCGCTCGGAACGGTTACATCACATCTCCTCTTACAGACATGGGCTGCAGGAACTCGGCATGTGGGGGCCATGCCACAAAAAAGCTATTATTCTCATTTCTTGATAAACAAAACAAAACAAAACTTGAATAGATGCGAGAGCCCGCTGGCACAGATCCAGGGGCAGAGCGAGGTCGAAATTTGTAATTCTGGGCCAATTATGAAATGACATAACGGTACAGATCTCTTCCCGACATAACCGCCTTTTTCACCCTCTTTGCAACAGCCAGTGGTTTGAAACGGCAACGGGAAAGGAAACGAACCCCACGGGTTGCGAGTGCCGAGCAGACATCGCACCGAGCGCAGACCCCAGGAACAGGCGATGCCTCCAGCCCCGCGCCGCATCCCGCCGCTGGTGCCGAGCCACAGAGCAGGGCACCCACCGGCACTCGGGGCGCTCCGCGGATGCCGGGCTCCTGCTGAGCACGGGGGCACGGGGCCCTCCGCAGGACGCCCCGTCCCGCGGCGGGAGACGGTGGTGGCGGGGGGCAGGTGCAGGGAGTGCAGGTGTGGGGTATCCACCTGTGAAGCAGAGCTCACAGCACTCAGGAGGGGGAAGATGGTCATCGGAAGAGCTGGATGTGAGCAGCCTTGGCCCAGTGAGTCAGGACTCAGCGGCTTCAGCAGTTTTTTGAGAGGAGTCTTGCACTGTGACTTAAATAAAACTAGGGGGACAGGGGGAAGCATAACTCTCCTTGTACGTAATATGGGGAGGGGGAGAGTTTCTCTTCCTCTCCTTAACTTTGTTCTCTTCTGGATCTGCTGTGAGGCTTTTCTCCAGTCCTCAGATACCACTGTTTGTTAACATCAATTATGTTATTAGTAACAATAATTAAAACATTAGCATTAATATCAATGCATAGTATCTGTTGCTATTGCAGAACTGAGGGCAGAAGGAACACAAGTCTGCACAGAGAGATGACACTGCACATGCCATCAGCTCTTCTCTTTTTACCACCTTCTCCATCTTTTCCTCCTCTTCAAAACCAAGAAAAAGCTTTTCCTGCCCTTCTTTCAGTGTGCTGGGGCTGCTGGAGGCCAGCGATGTGGGGTCCCACAGCGGGGCAGATGCATTGTAGGAGCCCAGGCTGGGTTGTGCTTGGGTCCTGGGTTGGCAAAATGCCACATTGACAAACACAGCTGACCTGGGGAGGCACTTACAGCATATCCTGGGGGAATTCAGTCACTGCGGGAGGACAGGACCAGTTCAAGGCTCATTTGCCCAGAGTTCTAACTGAGGTGGGGTAGGGGCAGTGACATGAGTGGACTGGAGAGGTGAAGAGGCATGAGCAGAAGAGGCTTTGGGTTCCTCACTGAAGAGCCTTGGCTAGCCTGACTTGCCTAGAGCCCCCGGCAGACAGAGGGGAGATCCCAATCCAGGGTGGGCAACGGCCAGGGAACTGAAAGGACGAGCATGCCCATGGCCTCGGTGCCCTGTTGGGGCATGCAGAACATAGCTACGTCCCTGCTGGCGTTTTCCTTCGCAGAGTGGTGAGGCAAAGGTACAGGCAGGAAGGGAACATGCCTCGATTGGAAAACGTCATGTATTAGGGCCATGCATTATAGTGGCTAGGCTTCCCAGAGGGAGAGGGCCAGCGGTACCTGGAGGCACCACAGGGCTCTTGTGTTTATAAACTTCAGTGATCAGCAAGCTCCTTGCAAACATGCAGTATTGGGAAATAATCATCCAAGTTGCCCTGGCCACCTGTTCTCCACTGGCTCTTAATCCTCACTAGTTCTCTTGTCTAGAGCCTGAAGGCTCCTAGATTCTCCTGATTACTGGGACTCTGTGGGGAAGATGGAGATGCTTACACCCTCATTCACATTTTCCCTCTCTTCCTCTGCCATTGCCATCAGGGTCTTTTGCTCTTTGGCCGTGTTTCTTCCTTGCTGCAGCACCTCACCTACCTGCCCAGCTTTGGTCCTTGGCTGGCCTGGGAGAGAGGCCACTCATTGCTAGTACACATTGCTTTGCTTGCCTTCATTTGCTCAGGCCCTTCTCTCCCCATTTGACGTGCTGAAGGTAACCTTCCCCCTCCTTTGCCTTGCTCCCCTTTCCCCTTCATTGCATGTTTTTCTCTCCCTCTCCATCCCTGTGACTGAAACTTGGCAGGAAATTCAGAGACATGCTCAGTCATTAAAATTACTACCCCAAGGAAAGGCCAGAGCACAGCCTGAAGCAGTGGAGGGGGTGGGGATGGGGTCTCAGCTGATCCCCATCATTTCCACATCAGCTGGGAATGAGATCCCTTCTCCCCTTGCTAGCAATGGCCCCTGGCTGGCCCCAGCGAACCGGCAGCACCCACCTACCGAAGCGGGAGATGGGGTCTGCTGGGAAAACCTCCTTGATGCTCCCACCCTGACTTTTGGGTTGGAACATGGGTGGCAGCAAGTGCTTTGGGGAGTCCCTGAGAGGGGGGATAAATGGGAAGCAGCGTCTGGAGGTTCAGGGCCAAATCCCTTGACCTGGGCTCTGGAACCAGCATGCTGATGTTAAATGGTGGTGCTTGAGTATGTGTGTGCATTGCTGGTGTGTTTGCATGTACGTGTCTGTTAATGCAGTGGGATGTTGCTGACGCCAAATTACCTGTACGCATAGGGTGAACTTTCCGTGGGTAGAGGTTTTGTCTTTTCTCACTGCTCCATCCTTCCCCGTCTTGGTGCTGCATCCCTGTTCAGAGCCTCATGACCTGTTCTGAGACCCAAAATGACAGTACAGGAGGCAAAACAGGGAGCAATTTGAAAAGTGTATGGCCCCAAGCAAGGGAGCACTGTGGCCTGCCAGTAGCTCAAAGAGGAAATAGGGGCAATGTAGTAGCGGAATGAACAGTGCAGAGAAACCCAGAGAGGCTCCAGTTTGTTGCAGCTCTCAGTCTCAGGCAAAGGGGGCACAGGCTGAAATGCAAAGGGGCCAAACTCCAGGCAGATAAAAGGGGTGATTGAGCAACCCTCTAACCCAGCCAAATAATAAAGTGCAGAACACATGTAATACTTTTAATGACCAAGAAGCAGCATTAGCCAATTGTTTCATAAAGTGCCCCAGGTGGTGCTGTTTAGTCACTGGTGCCAGGATCTGCAGAGACTTTGGTCAGGGTCAGATTCTCAGGAATGAGTGCCCGACTGTGGCAATGGTGAAGAGCTGGATGCATACAGCCAGGAGAAACTCCACACAGAACAAGGGTTGTCATGAGGAGCAGAGGTGGCGCTTTGCACAGAGCTGCCTTGCTGGAGCTGGTGCTCTGATTGTGACCCTGCTACTGCTTTTCAGTGTGGCAGGGAGGCAGGACACCATGAGAGATGAGACCTCCTGTTTCTGTTTGGCAAGAAGCAGGCTAGCGGTCAGTGATTGGGTCTGGCATGGCAAGAGAAGAGTTTGTGGTAGCTGTCTGGACCATGCCCTCTTCAGCTTCACTTTACTCCACCTTGGTGAAGCTCTAGTGGCATTTTTACAGCATGGAGTCACTGGATCTCGTACAACTGCTCTGGGCAAGGCTGGGCTTTGATGTGCTGTGGTTTTGCTCCTGCAGCTCCCCATGAGATGTCTTTCAGGCAACATCCCAGCTTCCCCATGAGACAGTGCAGATGCAAGACATCATTAGGTCTAGAGCAGATGTAAGGCAAAGCCACAGCTGTTCCCAGCTAAGACTTGGTGGGAGTAAGTTGATGTGAGCAACCTTCAGAGCAGGTCTTTGGGAATCCCTGCCTGGATAAGGCAGATCTTAGGAATGACAGGAACAGGCAGTCTTTATAAGCCATCCTGTCCCCTTGTTCTCCAAACACGTGGATGCTGGCCAGACCATATGAGGTTGGCTCATCACTACTCGTAGTGTAAAAGTGCCTCGTGGGTTCTGTTAGGAAATCTCTGGTGTCCCCCATGTGGTATCTTGGGCAGTCTCAGCTCCTTCATTGACTTCAGCCTACCACCAGCATGCTTTAAAGGAAACCAGACTGGAACACTAGCTGTGATGGCCCTTGGAAGCCACCATCTCCTGAGCGGAAAGGAGCTTTATGAGCGTTACTGGAAGCTGCTGTGGCTGAGTTACCAGAAATAAACCACTTCGATTTGAGGCCAAGTGCTCGCAGACCACTGTATTTCCCACTCTGGTAGCTGGGCCACCTTCCTCGTGCTTTTACTTCTCAGCAGGGAGATATTCTGTAAATGCCACCCACTGCTCTTGCTCGTTTGGGTGGGTGGCAATGAGGCAGGAAGACAAAGGTGGGTGCCTTGCCGAAGGCTCCTATTAGCATAGATTTTTTTTTTTTTTTTTTGTAGAAGTGCCTTTTCTGGGAACTTCTGGGTTTCAAAAGAAGTAGCAAGAATAGCTCATTTTAATTCACAGGCAATTGCAGGGCTGGGGGGCAGGAGGTAGCTGGAATGAGAGGGCTCTGCCCACAGTCCGGGAGCAAAGGATGTGTCCCTGGAGAGGCACAGATGCCTCAAACAGAGGCTTTGCATGCATGGGGGTGGCAGAATAAGTGGCCCTTAACCAATGCATCCCTGCTATTCTCCTGCCTGTCTTTGATTTTAATTAAACTGCAAATATGATGCAAGAGCTATGTGTTAACTTGCTCCTCATCAGGAAGCATGGGGGCTGATGCCTACACAGCCCTCAGCAGCTTTCTTTTCCCACCGCCCCAAGAGAAGGGGGCAGTGACCCATCAGCCCTGGGTCCAAGGGGGGACCGAGGTATGGAGGGACTTGCCTGCTGCTTGCAGAGGAGGGAGTCCTGAGCCCAGTGCTTTAATCACAAATCTGTGTTTTCTCCTCCATGGGAATACCTGGTGAAGAGGCAAAGGCTGAGAATGATGCAGGGATGTACAGAGTTTGTGTGGGGCTCAGGGCAAAAGTTTTGACTGGTACCACCTCTGTGTTAGGATGGAGCATTTTCTGACAGTTCAGGACTTCTGATAATTTCCCTCGCTGAGCCTTTGAGCTTTGCAGAGGCAAAGAGCCTGGAACCAGATCCTCTTGGCCAGTACTGGGAGCCACCTTCTCCACCAGGCTCCTTCCTCAAGGGCAGGTTTTTTAGGTGGAAAGAGAGTGGCAAGAGCCCTCTGGGGCTGAGGCTGGGGACCTGTTAGCAGCACATTCTCCCTGCTGTGCTGCAAACGCAGCCAGCTCTGCCTGCAGCGTGGCTGATGCACCGAACACACCAACTTGGCCAGGATCCTAACCCCAAATAACACAGCCAGTTGCCAGGCAGTGCCTGGTTTTCTGCCCTGGAGTCAGGGGGAAGGAATGTGGGTGTCTCTGTGTGCTGAAGCTATTGATGCTGTGGTGGTGGTCAGCCCCTCCTGGTGCTGATTGCCAGCCTTGCCAGGGGCTGGGAACCAGCATGAACCTTTCCCCGGGGTGCCATGTGGTCCTGGCTTGGATGGGTGGGACAATGACCCTGGGTTGGGGCAGTGGCCAGCTCTCGAGTGGGTCAAGGTGATGCTTCAGGGTATTAATGTGCCAACTTGTGTCTCATGCTTGGTGTAACATCTCATAGCTTACCGTCCACATGGGGCTGCTATACCCTGTCACATCATCCTATGGAGCTGGGATGACGGTGCCCAGACGGGTGTCTGCCAGACCACATTGTCTGGCACAGGACCTGCTCCTTCTTATGTCCACTCTTTCCTGAAGCCCTCAGAGGCCCGTGAGGAGCAGGTCGTGGGCTCTGCAAACCATTCCTGCAACCGACAGCCTGCTCTTTGCTGTCCGCCAGCCTCTTCCTTGTGACATGGCCAGCAGTCTCTTTAGTGTATGATCAGAGGGCTGGTTTTCTCTATTGCCTCGAGAGTGCAAGCCTTGCCATGTGGTGGGAATGGCCATGGGTGTTTGGATAGAGGCTGACTTCTTGTCACAGAGCAAGAGAGAGGCCAGGGCAAGGAGGGATTTCCCTACCCTTGAACCAGCAGAATGTGGTGGATGTTTTATCTTCATCCCAAAAGATAGACCCAGTTATCTCTCAGAAGAGGACATAGCGACTTGTTGAAGGGGCTCTATCCACTTAAAAATGCACTTCTCTTGCATAGTTATTTCCATCCTTTTGCTGAGCTTTGAAGTTCACAAGAGCCCAAGAGTGGAGGAAAACACTCACACTCAGCTCCCGGCTGGGTTGTGCGGTGCATGTGTCAGCACTTTGGGTGCAATCAGTTTTTGTCTGGTCAGTGAGTTTCCTCCATTGTTTGGGTGGGCCTTGCACAAGCCTTTGGGGGAGACCGAAAGCTTTTTTAGAAAGTGGAATATATGACTGTGAAACCACAAGAGTGACGGAGGGTCTTAGGCGTGGGTAGGAGAGCCAAAATGGCTCCTGGCTTTCAGGATATTAGTCACTGTCACTATCGCTTTCCTGGCGTGCTGCTCCCTGCTACCCACCTTTTGTCAGTGTCCTAATTCTCCATGAATCACGCAGGATTTTGGGAAGACCACGCTTCCCTCGCTGTCTGTACAATTCATAGTGCCTTGTGGCTGCTACTGTGACATAAATAAAATGTAAGTAAAATAACCACAACACACTCATTTTGGAAACAGATGAGAATTCAAATTGACAGTTTCCCTCTATACTTAGGAGTAAAGCTACAGGTCCTGAAAAAGCTCCAGACGGTATGAGGCTTAGCACATGGAAGTGTCCATGAACATTTGAGGTATGATATTAGGAAAAACTTTCTAACTGGCAGGTTAGTTAATGCTGGAGCAAGCAACCTAAGGGCGCAATAGGTGATCCTTCCTGTGATGTTTTCAGAGGGGCTTAGAATAATATCTCCCAGATAGTGCTGGTGATGCCTGAGCAGGGTCCCTTTCATGTCTACACCTGTACGATCTGTCCTACTTTCTATCCTGGAAAACAAAGTCCTCTTCAATGTCTCTGTTTTTTGACTTGGGAGCTCTCTGATGGGCTAAGCTGAGCCCACAGAAGGGACTGCATGCACCCATCCATGGCCATCCTCTGCGAGAGGTCTGCCATGTCAGTGACTGAAATGGCTCCTGGGGGAGGGCTGCAGAAAACAGAATAGGAGAGCAGAGTAAAAGTGACAAAAATGTGGCTGAAGTTTTGATGCTAGTTGTATGCTACAGGAGTTCCTGGAAGGCCTCCCTGGCAGAGGCACAAGCTGTCCCATATAGCTCAGTGTAACATCAACCCCAGGAGCTGCAGCTTTGGCATGGAAATGCAGCAAGCCCCACCACACCTGGACATGATGGAAAGGACACTGGATTGAGCTCACCTGCCTGTGCAGCTCATTACTGGGTGGGTGTATCGAGTGTCTTACCAGAAGCCTGGAGGCAAAGGATCTGCTCCAGCATCCCAGACACCACCATGCTTCCAAGAAGGAAAGTTACCCAATTAATGTCATTTTTGGTTTATTTAAGATGCCAGGGGTAGGCAGTATCATGTAGAGTACAAAAGCAAAGGGGGGTTAGTCCTTCACACAACCCTTGGGTAAGCATCAGGATGTGGTGGGTGCTAAAAATCTGTGACTCCTGAAGATGACTGGTCAGACTCATGGAGAAAAGGTCCCTCAAGGACTGTTAGATATGAAGACAGCCTCTGGCCTAGGAAGTCCTGAGCCACAGTCAGCCTGGGAGAGCATGTGGAGGCAATGTCACTGTTGGCCTGCTCTTCTCCCTCAAGCATCTGCTGTCAGCCAGCGTTGGAGACAGAGCACTTGGCTAGATGGATGCTTGCTTTGACCCTGCACAGCTGTGCTTGTTCCTTACATGTGGAGCCACAGGGAAGCTGCTGTTGCACATAGAGTTTTGCCCATGACTAGCCCTGTCACATCGGATCATAAATGTTTTGCAAGGGAAAGCTTCACAGGGCCAAAATGGCATCCTCTGTCCTTTCCCCTATGAAAATGCAGATCACCTCCCATTCCCAGGCTGTCGATGGGTGCTGTCCCTGCTCACGTTGCTGGTGCCAGGGTGTGTGCCTTGTCTGCTATCCCTGAAGGCACCCAGACATGAAGTTCTATGGGGCCAGGTGAGAGCTGGTCCTTTTGTGCAACCATGTTTAAACCCTACCTCCACACTTACAGAGGGAAGCGTGCCAAGAGGGACGTGACCTGTGGGAAGTCAAGAGTGAGCGGTCAGATGGCCCTTTGGCATCTTCAGCTAAACACTGCATGATTTGTGCACTGCAAATTCCCCTGGGAAGAAACTGTGCAGAGGCCTGTGACAGGGAAAGGAGTGGGAGAGTCTGTGCACAGGGCTGCAGAAAGCCTTCTGGGTACTGTGAGGGAGCTGGTATTCATGCCTGGTGAAGGACAAGGAGACTACTGAAACAAAGTCCACACTATGCTCTGAGATTTTGATGAGAGGCACAGCTGACGCCAGCCCCTGGGGAACGGCCACGTTGAATCCCAGTGGCACAGGAAGATGTCCCCCACCTTGGCACCGCTGTGTGCATCAAGGCGGAGGGCCTCACAAGGAGTGTCCCCAGATGAGCCTGTCAGGGAGAGCTGTGGCTTGGCTTGGAGAGGCAGGCACAATGCCTTGGTTTGCGATGCCACCTTGGAGAGAAACTCCCGAGAAGTGGCTCCTACCCTGCACACAGCGTGCAGGGGCTTGGGTCTGCTGGCAGGGGGGTCCCTTTCCAAGACTCCTGGAGGAGCGTCTGTTGGTGGAAAGACCTGCCAGCCTCCTCCTGCTCCTTCCTCCCCCTTTGCCTGGTGTTCTCCTTTGGGATCTGTGGCTGACAGAGAGGGTTTTTTTATTGTGCTGCTTTCCTTTCCGCTCTCTGATGCTTGCAGAAAAGACGGGGATGGAGCCAAGCGTCTCCCATTTCGTGCCAGAAAAGATGACTTTGGTTAATTGGGAAGAGAGAGCCAAGCGCTGGCGGGGCACAGCCATTGGCCAGGCCCCAAGCAGGGAGCCGGGGCATCCCCCACCATATTTGCACAGGGCTGAGCGCTGCCCCCCGGGCCCCCCGCGCCCCCCCCCCCCCCCCCGGGCCCTGTCCTGCGGGTTTCCACGTAGCTCTGGAGGGAGGGACAGCGATGCTGTGACAGCCCTAAAATGTCTGCTAGCCCTCCCCCTGTTTCTTTGACACGCGAAGTTACCTGTGACCTTTCTTGCGATGGGGTGGCTCCGTTGCTGTGAGGAGTTGACTCGAGACGGTGTGAAACTCTTCTTGGTGATGATGTGTCACTTGGTCAAAATGAAAGTCGGCCTCAGCCCTCTGTGGTGTACCTGAGACAAGCTGCTGATGCTTCTGTACGGCTAGAAATCCTGTTGAATTTCGTAATATAAAAGCTTGAAATGGAAATTCTGCCTTGGCAAATACGACTTTACCGAACGTAGTTTATGCAATTTATGTATCCTTTGCAGTATGGGTTAAGAATTTGATAGTACTCAAAAAGGCATCTGGTCTTCTGTAAGTCGCCCCCGTTGTAAAATGTATTGATATTTACTGTATGTAAGGTTCTACCTTAGCATAGTTTCTCTGCAGTAACTTCTGTGTTTTTATTTCTTGGCAGACTTTAATTTAGTTTATATTGGTTAATGCATGAGTGTTAATTTTTGACTCTTATTTGACATTATGCTACAAGTGACATGAAGGGAACTGTCTATAGATGAGCTTCTTTTCCTGCTTTTTTAAGCAGATAATCACAGAAATAAATGTTATTTAATACAAGTGAATGAATCTAGCTCTAGATGTATGCCTATTATTCTTTTAAACTATTAAACAGAAAATTAGAACGTCTGTTTTTAAAAAGCAAAACAGAAAACTGATTTATAAAAAGTCTCATGTGGGATACAGCAGAAAGCTAAACCTATTTTTTTTTAATTAATTTCATATATATCTTAACAGCAAGACCAATGTTCTATTTAAGTTGTACGTTGTGGTCCCAAGTGGAAGGTGATTAAGTCTTCTGTAAAGCAGTAATAATCAAGGTGTTGAAAGTAAAGGTGTGGGGGTTTGAGGTTTTTTTCTCCCCTCTCAAGTGGTTGAGTACTCCACTAAAAAGTTATTTTGAAAACTGTTCTCTAGTTGAGGAGGCCAGAAAATGTTGTGAGTTTAGAAGATTTGTTAATTGGCTGGTTAAGCACTTGCCATACTGTCATATATTTGGTGTTGGTTCCTTTCCTTTCTAGATGCCATACCAAGTGCAGATCAGATTCGTATAACAACGTCTTTGAAAAGCCAAAGAGGGTCAGTGTGGACAAAAACGAAGTCAATATTTGAATACTGGGAAGTCGAAGTGACCTTTCGAGTTACAGGAAGAGGCCGCATTGGAGCTGATGGACTGGTATTCAGAATTTGATCTAACTCAAAAGAAGTAGATATGCTTTAAAAACTGAATCTTGACTTATGACTCTTACTTGCTTTCTCTAATAGGCAATCTGGTTTACAGAAGAGCAAGGCTTGGAAGGTCCTGTTTTCGGGGCAGCTGATAAGTGGAATGGTGTTGGAATTTTCTTTGATTCCTTTGACAATGATGGAAAGGTTAGTCAGAAGCAAACTCTTCTAGCAAAGATTATAAATTAATTTCCTGCCTGTTTTGTACATATAACTTTGTAGAAAAAAATAAGATGTTATTTTCTTGCTCTCCCCCCCTCACTTCAAAGGGATAAATTAAAATAGTCAAGTTTCCCTTACAGAATTTTTACTGGAATTTTTCACTTTTTTTTTTTTTTTTTTTTTTTTTTTTTAAGCTTGAAAGTTGAACGCATAATGAACCTCCACTGAACATTGGTTCATGTGTAAGGTTTGGAGGGAAAATACCATGTACCTATGTACAAGCTGAAATTTGGAATGTCCATGCACAATTTGAAATGTAGATATATCTGAAGACCTGTGCTTTGGAGGAGGCATATTGTACCAAAATATGACACTGTGAAAGCACAAATTTCTATGTCTGTCTTCACAGATGCTCTTTTTCTTGAAACAAATCTGCCTTGAGTAGTTCAGCAGCAAAAATTCTGTAGCAGATGGGGGTGACAGTTGCTGTTTTGAAATTCTAGTTTTTCAGTCCAGAATGATCCTGGGAAACTTTAACAGTACATAGTAGGTTTGCTTTGCTTTTTTTGCTTTTCCTGCTCTACTTTGGCTTGCTTTTAGATGTTTTAGATACATTTTTGTAGGTGTACAAGCTTTTTTCCTACAGGTGGCTTTTGATATACAGCAAACTTCATCATATATAAAAGTTAAAAGACTGAAGGTGATGTTTATGTTTCTGATCTTCAAAGACAAGACATAGAATTAGTGTTTTTCAACTTATTAAGAATTTTTAAATCCTCCCCCCGCCTTTTTTTTTTTTTTTCCTGACTTCTGGCATGAATATGGACACTGTTGTAGTTTAGCTGGCTGAAGATGCCTTCTACCAAAAATTGCATGTGGACACTGTTTGCTAGAATTTGATAGCACTGGGACTCTGATCATGACAAGTTTAGTCGGTGTGGTATGAAACCCTTTTATAGAAATTGATGATGTGTCACTTCCAGTCAAAACAAGAGTCTTCATCGTGCCTGTATTGGTCTGATGTGTCTTAAATACTGGAGTTTGTAAGACTTTTTTTTAATGACAACCTGTTACTTTCTTCAGTCCCAGTATGGAGAAATTCTTCTTGTTGCTGTTTCAGTGCGTTCACTGGAAGATGTTTGGTGCTGTAACTGGTCCTTAGCCTAATATGCTAGCATCCAGAAGTAGAATCCATCTAGTACTGCCAACTCATAGCACCCTGCTTATGATGCTGATCTAAAAACTGCAAAGTCTTTTTTCCTCTTCCTTCTAAGGCTGTAGGTTATACTAGAGTTGAATTTTTATTTCTCTGTAGAAGTAGTGACAAGAGCTTTTTAAAAAGAGAAATACAATTTCATAGCTTTGAACACCTGAAATAGTAAAAACCACACTAAATGTTACAAGAGTTTACAGCGCATCTTTCCTGTGACCTTTAGAGGCAAAAAATGAGAAGTTATTCCCCACTTTGGATTCTCTGCTATCTTTCAAGTTCTTGTATGTGCTTGCATGCAGACATGATCCCCAGCAGAAATTGGACCCCCCATTGACCATTAGCATTGAATACTCTTGTTAGTAGCTGTCTACTATGCTCTAAGTTAGGTTAGGCTTGGGTTGCTTTCATGAATGTTTTGAAATTGAACTGTTTGTACATGCTTTGTGGAGGATATATGCAAGTATGCTCTGAACTAATTCAATATTATTGTTGTTAAACTGAAATAAACAGCAAGAAGATGACATTAAAGTATTCCAGTGGTACTGAGCAGATAATACTGATGTGGAAGCAATTAAGCTAACCAAACTCCATTGCTGAGAAGTAGAAACACCGGTGGTATTTCTGTATACTGGTGTACTGTTCTGTTGTTGTCACAATCCATGTGATGAAGGAAAAGAAACAGATAGTTTGGTTGTACTGGGTTTTTTTTGAAGACAAAGGACCACCCTACTCCACCACTGTGAATTGAGAAGGATGTTATTTCTTGAATTCTTGAAGACTGAGTCTTGTTTTCTTAAGAGCTGGTGATCTGTCTAGTGGGACAGTATATTCCTTTATGTCGTGGTTTAACCCCAGTAGGCAGCTAAGCACCACGTAGCTGCTTGCTTGCTACCCCCTGATGGGATGAGGGAGAAAATCAGAAGGGTAAAAGTGAGAAAACTTGTGGGTTGAGATAAACACAGTTTAATAGGTAAAGCAAAAGCTGTGCACTCAAGCAAAGCAAAACAAGGAATTCATTCACTACTTCCAATTGTCAGGCAGGTGTTCAGCCGTCTCCAGGACAGCAGGGCTCAACAAGTGGGGAAGTTGGGAAGACAAATGCCATAACTCTTGAGTGTCCCCTGCTTCCTCCTTCTTCCCCCAGCTTTTATGGCTGAGCATGATGCCATATGATCTGGGATGTCCCTTGGTCAGTTGGGGTCAGCTGTCCCAGCTGTGTCCCGTCACAACTTCTTGTGCACCCCCAGCCTCCTTGCTGGTGGGGGACTGTGAGAAGCAGAAAAGGCCCTAAGGCTGTGTAAGCAATAATTAAAACATTGCTGTGTAATCAACACTGTTTTCATCATAAATCCAAAACATAGCCCCATACAATCTAGTGTGAAGAAATGTAACTCAATCCCAGCCAAAACCAGCACACTTTAGATGTTGAATTGAAATGTTGAAGGGGGAAGTGAGATGAACTCTGAAATCTTCTGCTCTTGTAAAAACTGGAGTTCGCTTCATAAACTCCTGGAGACAACTGGAATAGCACTGTAAATCTGTTCTGCCATTATCATTTGAGCTTGTTCTCATCCTCTTAACAATTTAAATAACTGAGGATGTGTTCAACAGACTTTGTTTAGTCTCTGACAGATAGCTCCTGAGGTTTTTCTAATGACTGTGACAAGATCAGTAGGATGTCAACATAGTGTCTGTCTGGATGTTTTTCCCAGTGTTATGTAGCCAAAGTTGGATGTGTTAAGCCATCTATTAGTTTCAAGATCTGTATCTTCACTGCATATAAAAGCCACAAATAGGAGAAATTAATATTTCTGTATTTTTCAAAGTATAGTACTTGGTAGTATATCCAGGGACTTAATTTGTGGTTTTTTTCATCCCTAACTATGCAAAGAATGTAGCAGTCTCTTGAAAAACATGCAGCATGGCACAGTGGTACTCAGTCATTTTGCTTATGTAATCCTCAAGTACAGAAAGAATAAAAACATCTGTGGTGTATATGTAGTGTAATGACTTTAGGTGCTATCGCAGAAAGTCTATCAGTGATGTTACTTATATTTCACTTCAAATTAAACTATTTCATTTGTTTGCTATTTCTTTTTCTAGAAAAACAATCCTGGAGTGATTGTTGTAGGCAACAATGGAAAACTTCTGTATGACCATCAGAAGTAAGTTTATTTTCAGTGTTAATGATGAACATTTGCTTTTGAATGATGAAATGTTGCATGAAACTCTTTGAGAAACATTATGAAGGTTTCTTTCATATGAAACTTCATTGTTGCCTTTACATTTGAGTTTTTCTATTTGTTAAAACACTGTTTTGGCAGTAACAGCACAGAAATTGACAACTGATGGATATTTAAATGGCATATGCCCTTTGAGATGAGTGAACTCAGATAAATGGAGGTACAAACTTTTTACCTCTTCGTTGCTTATGGGTATCCTCCACACACGGCTAATAACTGACAGAAGTGACTAACTAACTGAAAGCTAATTGCCTGTTACTAAAATTAATTGGCTTAATTTTGATTTCTGATTGTTTATTGTCAACAGCACAACTGACATCTCTTTGGATTCTCTGAGAAGAGAGATGTCTAGCTTAGTTGGTGCAGTCCAGACTGTAGCTTATTTCCATCTCAGTTCACAGGTGTGGGAATATATCTTAGAAGCAAACAGATTTCCCCATTACTGCATTCTGTCTGTATTGTGTCCTGTGTAAAGCATCTAGTACTGTTGATCCCAGACTTCAGAAAAGCTCAGTGCAGTTGTGGGACAGCTTTTGAAAAACTTGCATATTGAAAAACTTATCATGATGTTGCTTAGTGATACATTGATGCTTTTTTGTCTTAGCTGATAAATCATAAGATATAGTTTTATGCAAGTTGTCTTCTTGCATAGTGATGGTTCAACGCAAGCATTGGCATCCTGTCAGAGGGACTTTCGTAACAAGCCCTATCCTGTTCGAGTAAAGATAACATACTACCAAAAAACATTGACTGTAAGTACTCTGAAATAATGTAATTACTCATGTTTCTCAGCTTTTTAAGCGTGAGATTGTTGCAACTATGTGAAAACCCAAAGACCCCATATTTTAATTCCAATATTCTTGAAAATGTTGAGCTCAGTAGCAGAAGTTGGAAGGAGGTGCAGTATGTTCAAATGCTAGACAAGTTCTCGTAGCTGCGTTAGTGCATCCGTAGTTTCCTGAGCTGACTCAACAGGTACTGCTGATTTTTCTGGTGTTACTTAGGAGTTAGTCATGCTAACATACTCCTATGTGCTCAGACCCTTCTGTTGCTGTTGACTTGCCTGTAGAGGTGTTCCAAAGCCAGAATCTGTTCCTCAGCTTCCAAGTAGTTGAGCAGCTCCTTAATTTGAACGGTATTTCTCAAGTTGATCTGAGAGCTGCAGAGGGTTTTGTAGTTGATTGTAAAAGGTTCTTGAAATGTGACTAAAAAACTGAAGCTCACTCCTTGGCAGTAGATTTAAATTTGTTACTTGAGGCTTCCCACCTCCAAAAAGTAGTAGGGCTTTGAAGATTAAAGAAGGTAGAAAACCACTGGTATAACGGAGTCTTTAAGATTTCTCTAATATTCAGATGATTGTGAATTCCTTTTAGATAAGGAGAAAAAAATACTAATGTGGTGCTGGGTTGTGACAGCTATGAAGTGTGTGTTTCTTGGCTTCTGATTTCTGAAAAGGTGCTATTGATAGGTATTAGCCATAAAACACACAGCTGTCATTTTGTAGTAAAAGTTTCTCTAAAAGTAAACATGAATGCACCTAAAAGAGAGTGGACCTTGTACTGTGTTGTAATGGTAAAAGCTATCTGTTACTCTCAAATGAAAATTAAATTAGACTTCTAGGCTGCTCTGTTTTTGAATGCGGCTGGTTCCTGATGCCTTATCTAGGAACTCCTCTGGCTCAGATGTTGTTGCTAACTTTAGCAGTCCTGCAAATGTATCCGTAGAGGAAGAAAGAATCTCTCTGAAGCTTAGAATCAGCCTAACAACAGTAAGGGATGACTCTCTAGATCAGACCAAAAATTTGTGTTGCCCAGAACCTTTTTGGGATGTATACTTTTGATAGACTGGCCTTTAATGATCCCCGAGTCAGGGATTTCTTGAACCAGAGTTGCTATTATTATGCTATAATCAGTTTTAGAATAGAACAGAATAATTCCATTTGGAAGGGACCTACAACGATCTTCTAGTCCAACTGCCTAACCACTTCCAGGCTGACCAAAAGTTAAAACATACTATTAAGGGCATTGTCCAAATGGCTCTTAAACGCTGACAGGCACGGGGCATCGACCACCTCTCTAGGAAGCCTGTTCCAGTGTTTGACCACCCTTTCTGTAAAGAAATGCTTCCTAATGTCCAGTCTAAACCTCCCCTGGCACATCTTTGAACCATTCCCATGTGTCCTATCACTGGATCCCAGGGAGAAGAGCTCAGCACCTCCCTCTCCCCATGCCCTCCTCAGGAGGCTGTAGAGAGCAATGAGGTCACCCCTCAGCCTCCTTTTCTCCAAACTAGACAAACCCAGAGTCCTCAGCCACTCCTTACAGGTCATGCCTTCCAGTCTTGTCATCAGCTTTGTTGACCTTCTCTGCATTCAACTATGCATTCAAGTACCTTAACATCCTTTTTAAAACTGTGAGGCCCACAGTACTCAAGGTGAGGCTGCACCAGTGCTGAATACAGTGGGATAAGCCCCTCTCTTGACCAGCTGGTTATACTATGTTTAATGCACCCCGGGATGTGGTTTGCCCTCTTGGCCGCTGGGGCACACTGCTGACTCATGTCGACCCTACTGTCAACCAGCACCCCCAGATCCCTTTTTTCAGGGCTTCTCCCCAGCTACTCCTCTGCCAATTTATATTGTGTCCGGTGTTACTCCGTCTGAGGTGCAGAATCCAACATTTGTTCTTGGTAAATTTCATGCCATTGATGATTGCCCAATGCTCCAATCTATCTAGATACCTCTGCAAGGCCTCTTGTCCCTTGAGTCAACAGCACCTCCCAGTTTAGTATCGTCAGCAAACTTACTAAGGGTGCATTCAACTCCCGCATCCAGATCATTGATAACAATGTTGAACAGTACTGGCCCTAGAACTGAGCCCTGAGGAGCACCACCGGTGACCGGTCATCAGCCAGATGTAGCCCCATTCACTACAACCCTTTGAGCCCTGCTGTTCAGCCAGTTCTTCACCCAGCACACCGTGAACCTGCTCATCTCACAGCTGGACAACTTGTCCAGAAGGATACTGGGAGGGACAGTATCAAAAGCCTTACTGAAATCCAGAAGAACCACATCTGCCACCTTCCCTTCATCCACTAGGTGGATGACCTTATCATAGGATATCAAATTAATTAGACAGGACTTCCCCTTCGTAAACCCACGTTGACTGTGCCTGATGATTGCTTTGTTCTTTAGATGCCTTTCCATAGCACTCAGTATCATCTTTGCCATAATTTTTCCAGGCACTGAGGTTAGACTAACAGGTCCGTAGTTTCCTGGGTCTTCCCTCACACCCTTCCTGTTCATTGGAATAATGTTGGCTAGTTACCAGTCAGCAGGGACCTCCCCAGACTCCCAAGACCTTTGGTAGATGATTGAGAGGGTCCTGCTGTAACATCCGCTAGCTCCTTCAATACTCTGGGATGAATCCCATCTGGCCCCATGGACTTACAAACATTCAACTGATAAACTGGTCCCTTATGATTTCAGTGTCCACAAATGGAAAGGCACTGCTCATGCAGCCGTGGTCCTCCAACTCAGAGGACCAGGCAGCCCAAGGTCTATCAGAATTAGTGCAGACTGAGGCACAAAAAGAGTTTAATGCCTCCATCTTTTCTTTATCCCTATTTGTCAGGTGACCATCTTCAACAAGTATTGGTCCAGTGTTTTCCTCGGATCTCCTCTTGATATTAACATAATTAAAAATCCTTTCTTGTTGTCTGACACAACACTGGCCAGTTTCAACCCTGTTGAGCTTTGATCTTTTGTGTCTTCTCCCTGCATATGCAAACCACAGCTCTGTAATCTTCCTGTGAAGCCTGACCTTGCTTCCAGAGATCATAAAATTTCTTTTTCCTCTTGAGTTCCAAGAGGATTCACTGTTCAGCCAAGCTGGTTGTCTGGCCCGCTCGCTTGACTTTTGACATGATCGGATTGCCTGCTTCTGTACAAGGTTCTTAAAAGAAAAACAAGCAAAAACCAAACAAAACCAACCAAACAAAAACCCCACCTGACAACACTTATGGACCCCTAAGCCCTCAAAAGCAGTTTCTCAGGGGACACTGCTAACTAGCTCCCGGGGTAGCTTAAAGTTTGCTCTCTTGAAATCCAGGGTAGCAACTCTGGTGACCTTTTTTCTCATTATACCAAAAATTCGTGATTGCTGTGGCCAAAACAGCCACCTACCATCACACCTCCCACGAGTCCTCCTCTATTCACAAACAAATCTAGGAGGGCATCTTTCCTGGTTGGCTCACTGAGCACTTGTGATGAGAAGTTATCTTCCTCTTCAGAAGTTTCCCAGACTTGCTTGTCACAGCAGTATGGTATTCCCAGTTGATGCCTGGGAAGTTGAAATCTCCCATAAAGACAAGGACTACTGATTCAGATATTTCTCCTAATTGCCTATAAAATAACTCATCAGTGCCATCATCCTGGCTGGGTGATCAATAGTGGATGCCCACAACAACATCTGCTTTGTTTTCCATCCTCACCCAGAGGCTCCCTCCCAACCACGTCACCTCTAAGTGTAGGTAAGGGCTGTACAGTCAAACCTCTCCATTACATACAGTGCAATACCTCCACCTTGCCTGCTCTGTCTATCCATCCTGAACAGCCCATAGCCTTCCATCCCAGCACTCCATTTGTGGGACTCATTTCACCAAGTCTCGCTAATACCAATGACATTGTAGCTCTGGGAACGTAGCAACCCTTCCAGTTTGTCCTGTTTGTTGCTTATACTGCATGTGTTGGTGTACAAGCATTTCAGATGTGCTCCTAAACCCTCAGCGCTCCCTGGAACAGCATAAATGCTCCCACTAGCACCCTCAGGCAGTGCTGTGCTGTCCCTTGGCTTACCTTCACCTCTCCTGATGGTATCGCTTTCCCCCATGTGTTCATTTCCATGCACTGATTTGTCTTGCTGCTTCTTAAAACTGAAATGAATACATTTTATATGCGTCTGAATTCTATGCGGTACTTCCTCGTAGGTGATGAATAGAAAATGTTGAATTTTGTTCATGCTGAACCTTGAATCAGGCCTTTTTTTCCTTTTTAAAATAGAAAGCTTATGCATTTTCTTTGTAAAAAGTGCCTTTCAGAAAAGAAATAGTTTTTGGTTTGTAGTACCAGCTGCTGAACTACCTGATAAATTGGATTTGTGACCATTACTGTAAACTGACAAAGCAATTAACACAAATAGATTTATGTGGTAAAAATTTTAAGTGTTTATCCTTTTAGGTATTAATTAACAATGGCTTTACTCCGGATAAAGAAGACTATGAATTTTGTGCAAAAGTGGAAGATATGGTGTTGCCATCACAAGGATATTTTGGAATATCTGCAGCAACAGGGGGCCTTGCAGGTAGCATACGTTAAAAATTGTGACAAATGCTGTGGGGACTTGCAGGGCTTGCAAGAGAGGGTTTGTTTTTTTTTTACTGCTAGTGTAGATCCATTATACCAGTTTTTGACCATGATGATGTAATTAATCCTTTCCATTCCCAAATTACTGATATGCTTAGGCCTTTTCCTGGCTAGGGCAGAAAGTCTTCCGATTTGTCCTGACAGAGACATCGTGCAGTCTCATTCTCCAATGCATAAACTCTTGCAAAGACTTCAAGAGGGTGCTGTTGCCTGAAGATCCTTTGCAAGTGCAAGGTTGACTTGGGAGGTACCAGGATTTGTAATGTGTAGCAGTAGCAATTAACAGTGTTTTTTTGTTTTGTTTGTTGAATACAGATGATCATGATGTCCTGTCTTTTCTGACCTTCCAGTTGACTGAGCCTGGGAAGGAAGTAGTAAGCATCTTTATGCATAATTAGTAAAATATGTTATTGTATGTTTTATATGTAGCACCAGGTTATGGCATTTCCTCTGAAGTCATACTTGGCATCCCAGTTTCAGGATTTTGGCATGTAGCTGGGCTGTCATCTGTTTAAGAAAAATGAGACTAATACTGTAATGTTTAATTAACATTTTCAAGACCAGAATTCTGGAAGGAACGCTGAATCAACAAAGATCCTGATGTTAAATCAAAACATGCAGAGAAAGCAAACTAAAAAGTCTGCTTTGTTTGGAAAGTGGACAAATAATCTGTTCTTGCTTTCAACTTCTGGTACCTCTAGAACAGTTCTGTACTGCTAAACAGTATCTATCCTTATAAAACTTGATTTCTTTTTAATCGCAGAAAGTATGCATATATTAGGAAAAAGCTATGGGTCTCCATAGGAATGTCTAGTTTCTCACTTCAACTTAATATATTAATGTACTCCACTAATTGTGTTATGTCCTCAAATGTGAAATCTGAACAGCCTTGCTGGAGTGGTGGAGAATATGAAAAAAATCTCTTCCCTGCCCCTCTCCCCCCCTGCCCCTCCCCCTGCCCCAATAATGTTTTAAAGCCAACACCAGAGGCAGAAATTCCTCAAAAAGATAAAGAGAAGTATCAAGAAGAGTTTGAACACTTTCAACAAGAGTTGGATAAAAAGAAAGAAGAATTTCAAAAGGAACATCCTGATGTGCAAGGACAGCCAGGCAAGTTATTTGAGAGATTTTTCAGTTGTCAAGGAAAACATTTGCTTTCTGGGATGTCCAGAACTAGGGCCTGATACTCTGATTGATCTTACTAAGCTCCTACTGATGTTATTTACTTCATTTAAGGATCTTTGGTCTTTTGTTTGTAAAGTGTTTTCTGAAATATAAAGTCCCTTTTGTCATGCCTGGATTGAGAACAAAATAAAGAAACGGAAACATGGTGGGAACGATGAGAATCTGTATGGAACAGTAGAAGGGAGAGAAGGCCATGCATCCTTCTGTAAAGTGATAATTAAGGAAGCATGGCCTTTCTGGTTATTTGAAAGGTCATCTTTTTGGTCTGTTCTTGCACATTCATAACAAACATTTTTATCCCCCCCCACTCCCCCACCCCATCTTGTTTTATGGGTGGTTATTAAAGATGGGCTAGTGGATATGCTGGAACATGTGCTTACTTGGAAAAGCTTTTTAATGCTTGCCTAATATTGGACACTTCAGCACCACAGCCTTAGCTGGCATTCAGTGCTGGTATTCGGGTTGGCTAATAACCAGATTTCCAGCTTGATGTTCTTAAAAACCGTGGCCTTTATTTTTACATTTTAAGCTATTGATAAAAAATTTAAGTTTGGCTGGGTAAGGCAGAATTGCCCTTTCCACTTTTGATACCACACATCGGTAGCACTCAGCAAGTATTGGTTTAAAGATATTTCGGACTGAGCAGCATTTTTCCACTGGTTTCAAATTATATTTAATTTAGGAAAATTACAATAATGACTGTTGCCCACTTTTTTGAGCGTTTAGCCAAAGTGCTTTGACTTTGATTGTTCTGCTATGGAACATGGTGGGGATTTTGTTTGTTTGCGTGGGTTGGGGTTTTTTTTGTTTTGTTTTGTTTTTAAAAAGCTGGGCAAAAAAGAATCTGCTTATTTGAAAATACAGTGGAAGCCAGTCTATTTCTTACTTTTGTGGATTCAGTTAACTGTATTTGCACACATATTGGGAATGTGCTTTAGGCATCTAGACCTGAAATTTCATGTTGTCCTCCTTTTTTGCATAGTGATAAGTCACGACTGTTCTAAAGGTCCTACACCATTTTATCTTCATCTGTGTTTTTGAAATATTGTCCAGCCTTCCATTGATAAGAAATAATAATCTTTTTTGTCACAGAGTCTTTTGGACTTTCTTCTTTCTGATGATGTTGAAGCTGCAGAGGAACTCACTCAAAATGTGCAGTCACTTCTCTATTTCAAGCTACTTTTTCGAGCTTGCTTTTTCTAAAAAGTAGCTGTTACTTAATACCTGCAAATCTCTTGTGAAGGATAGTTGGTAATACAATGCTAGCTCATGCAAAGATAGCTGCCTCCTAATAACAACAGCATCCTGTTTCCATTTTATGTTGCAAGTATTGAAAGTATTGAAATAGGAACTCTAAGATGGAGTCTGGGTTTGAATGTGTGGTTATCTCTATTCAGTCATTCTGATCCCATTTGGGTATCCTTTGCCATGGCAATGGGGATAAATAAACACCAAATATATCAAATTATGGGAAAAAAGTATAGCTACGTGGAAACTTTAAGGGTGCAAGAAAAATGATGCAATGCAACTTATGAGGAATACATATATGTAAGAACTACCTGTGTTTTTTTCTTAGCAGCGGAGGATCTTTTTGAAACTGTAAGTGATCGTGAACTGAGGCAAATCTTTGAGGGGCAGAATCGAATTCATCTTGAAATCAAACAGCTTAATAGGCAATTGGACATGATTTTGGATGAGCAGAGGAGATATGTCTCTGCAGTCACAGATGAGATTGCTAAAAGAGGAGCTGGTTTTCCAAGTCAACAAGGACAGGTAAATTAAAAAAAAAAAAAAAAAAAAAAAACCAAAAAACCAAAACACCGTGATTGATGGCTCAGCCTAATTTGAGCAGCATGATCGATTTACTTTTTCCAAGATATGTTGATCTTTTCCTCCCCTCCTACACCCCCACCAGGTTTCCCAGCAAGAGATTGAGACAGTTGTGAAAACTCAGGAAGAGGTCATTAGACAAGTAAATGAAATAAGGTAAATGCTTTCTAAATATTAAGGCTGTGTTCTGAATTTTATATTATTTTCCACCTTTTAAATCCTATTTATTATTTCAGTAAGAGAATATTGACAAAAAATTTCTCTGTGTCAGTTCCTTGGTGATGACTCTCTGCATACATTAAGTTTCTGTAATAAAGTAAGTTCACGTCCCTGGGGTGGCTAAACACCCTAATTTGCCTCTTTTTTTTATCATGAGATTCCACTTCAACAGCGAAGTCCAGTCCCTCCAAAAACAATCGATTTCTGCTAATGTGATAACCTGCTACCTCGTGGAAATTTGTTGCTCTGATTTTGGAGTGATGATAACATGAGCATAAATGCCTTTGATTTACAGCTAGTGAACCTAAAAAAAAAAAAGGTGTATTAGTGTATCTTGTCGATACACTTAGTCTACTCCTGATATAATGATTATATGAGTTTATCATTCTATATTATTATTATTAATAAAATCTGTAATATTATATTTAGATAATATTATATGAGATATATTTGAGGTTTTGTTTAGTGTAAACAACCTGTAAAGGTATGTAAGTAATTCTGAGAACTAGTTCTGCACAAATGAAAATGTCTGTGCATGTAATAGGAGTTGTTGAGACGTATTGGTTATTCTGATTATTATTTCGGGGTTTTTTTTTTTAAGTAGTTCACTTCTGTCTTCAATATAGACATATATTTTGGTTTTGGGTTTTTTCCCCTAATTTTGCTATGACTGCTTAAAGCTCATATATTGATTATTGCTCCATAGTGGTCTGTTAGTGTTACTGATTTGTGTATCATAAAAAGTATTTACAGTTTTATGTCAAGTCTCTCAGAATTTCAGTGTGTACAAGCCTTGGAGAGGCCTCTTTTTTTTTTTTTTTTTTTTTTTTCTTTTTTTTATTCTTTTTTTTCCCCATTTCCATTGTAGATTAACCTCTTTTTATCAGTAGGAGTAGGGCTAGGCCTTGGGAGAGCATTGCTTCTTGATGGCAGTTGAAACAAGGGCCAGATCTGGAAAATATTAATGTCCTCTCTTGGCCTGAACTTTGAAAAATAAGGGGACAAAAAGTCCAGTTTCTACAGTCCCGCACCTATGAAGGAGTAACTCCATCCGTACAGCCAGGGGACTGATAGCTGGAAAGCAGTTTTGCAGAAAAGAACTTGGGAATCCTGGTGAACAGCAAGTTGGACATTGGAAAGCAATGCACCTTACAGGAAAGATCACCACCTAAGGGAAAGACCACCACCAGCATACTAGGCTGTTATGCAGAGCGTTGCCAGTGGGTTGAGGGAGATGATTCTCCCTCTCTAGTCAGTACTGGTGACACCACATCTGGACTCCTATGTCCGGTCCTGGGCACCCAAGTACGAAAAAGACATGGACATACTGGAGGGAGTCAAGTGATGGATCATGAAAATTATTAAAGGGTTGATACAAAGAGAGGCTGAGAGAGCTGGGAGTGCATAGCCTGGAGAAAAGGCTTGGGGGTATCTTATCAATGGGTATAAATACCTGATTTTGGAGGTGGTAAGGGCGATTGAGAGCCACACTCTTCTCACTGGTATCCAGTGACAGAATGAAAGGCAATGGGCACAAACTGAAATACAGGAAATTTTATGTAGACATAAGAAAAGAAACTTGTGAGGGTAGTTGAACACTGGAATAGGTTGGTTGCCTGGGAAGGTTTTACAGTCTTCACCCTCAGAGACACTGGAAACCCAACTGTGACTAAAAATTCCTTGGTTTGTTAGGTGTTAAGGCATTGTCATACAGTACTTCAGGGGAGAAAAAAAAAAGAAAGGAAAAAAAAAGCAGTGTAATATTAAATTACTGTCACTTACATTGCACAGTGAAGACAGAAATGTGTTGTGTTTCTTTTGTGTGCCAATGTATTGTGTAGACCATTTTAGTAATCTTGTCCCCATTTCTTGTAGGTTAGAGGAGAATGGGGTGTGTGTTTTGTTTGGTTGGTTGCTTTGGTTTTTTGTCAGAGGGCTTTCTGCCAGTGAAATTCCTCAGGAAACTTACATATCTGTAGGGATACTTGCAAGTTCCTAAGTGATTAATAATTTTGCTTTTTAAGATGCAGTTTTTAAAATTGATTGAGTGGTATGCTGTACCTTTTCAAACTGTTACCAAATGAAGTAAAAAATCTTGTGTCGAAGGTGCTATACTGCTAAAATGGATTTGTGAAAATTCCTATGTTTGATAGGGATGTCTGTGTACTGCTTCTAAGACGTTTTACAGTTGCTGTCTTTAGCAGGAATGGCTTTAAGTTGGTTTAAACCTTCATTTATAGTAGTTAAAACATTCCTTACCTTGGGCTTAAAAAAAAGGAGAAAAACAATTCCTACAGTTGTGGTTTTTTCCCTGTATTGGTTAAAGGGCAGCTCTTGTGATTTATCTAAGTAGGTCAGGTTTTTGTAGAATGAAGATTAGAGTGCTTCCATTTTTGCACTTGTTCTTCCACGAAAGCTTTTATGTTAATATTCTTGACAAATCTTTATACCTTGCAAGCAAATTAGATTTTCTTGTTAACATTGGCAGCCTGCCCTTTTAGTGACTACTTATTAGGTATGAGTTTGCGTAACATCATCTTAATATTTTTCTTAGATTAAAGAAATGTTTTATTTATAGATAGAAATGAACAGCCCGCTGTTGCATTGCTGGTCATCCCGGAGGAAAAGGACTTACTGTCTAAGTAATTTTCATGTCAAGATTTGTGGATTTCTTAATCATCTGATTATAGAAGAATCTTGCATGTTCATACAATAGAAACTGTCAGCATGGTATTGTTCATGCAAAAGTAAATGTAAATTAAATTTGATACAGACCATGTCTGTTTAGGGAAGTTACTTCGCTTTTAACGAACAATGGATCAGTCTGGGGGGAGGTGGGTGTGCAGTGGTCATGATGGTGTTTGCATGGGTTTGCCTGGGTTAAGAAAAAAAGTCTTCCAGTGAAAATCTTCTAAAATAGGTTATTATAACACTAATTCAAAGTACAGGTAAATATTAATGAATTTACTTTAAATAATCTATACAATTACAATCCAAAAATATGAAATAATTTCTGGATAATGTATATGCTAATTTAAGTTAGGACAGATGAGGATTTTTTTTGCATTCGTTTTGTGCATATAAGTTCCAAACCAGAAATGTAGAATGAGAGAAGGTGAGAGCTGCTTTGATTAGTTTTGTTTGCAGTGGCTTACAGAAGCAGACAGCTGGTTTTTGGTAACTCCTTTTGATACCTTTGCAACATTAAAAATGATCTTATTGAGGTAAACGTTGAGAGTTTTGCAGAAATCCATGGCTAACTCCATCTGGCCTAAAATGCAGAACGTTATCTGGAATAACTGGAAATGTAACTGTGGAAAGTGATTGATCTTCTAATATGTGCTGGAAGTGTGATTGAGCTTTTACAAAGGTGACAGGAAAGGGTGAGTTCTTGGATCTTTTTGTTACTGAAAATGAAAAGAATTTTTTTCAGTTACGTGGGAAGTATGCAGAATACTGGTAGTCTAGTATGTTAGGTTGATTTGTGTGTTAAAGTGGTATTTTTAAGAAAAACTGGTTGTCTTCAGCTTGAAGAAAAGTATATTGTTAATCCAGCATTACTAAATGCTTCTTTGTTGAAGTGTGCTTCTGCAACTTGATATAATTCTGTAGATTAATTTAGTGTGTGGCTTTGACTTAGTATGGTGCTGCTTCAAGTAGTTTAAACATGCTGCATTGTTCTTATAATGGAGCGAAAGCTGCTATAATGCTAATATAGCGTATCTATGCTTGCAATTTTTACTTCTGGGAAGTTGTCATAGTGCCTTTGAATAGATATGTTCCTTACTAGTTTCCTCTTTTCTCCTGTCTTTTAGTTCTGTGTTTTTTGAATTTTAATGGCATGAAGAACAACTGATGCAAAGCTAAAAGATGGGCAAGCTCTTTATGAAGATTATTTGTAAACATTTAAGTTTTGATGCATAACTTGCTGTTTCACAATGAATATGAGCCATTTAAAAATCAGTAATAAAATTTTGTATAACACTTACAAATATGATTATATGTTGTTGTTGTTGCCAGTTTACTCAATGAATAGTATTCAAGGCAGGTTGGGTTTTTGTTGGTTTTTTTCTCTTATGTGAAAGTTAAAATTAAAAGTGTTCAAGGCCAGGTTGGAGGGGGCTTTGGGCAGCCTGATCTAGTAAAAGACATCCCTGCCCACGGCAGGGGCGTTGGACCAGATGATCTTTAAAGGTCCCTTCCAACCGAAACCATTCTATGATACTACAATAAATTGCTGACCACTGTACAAAGAGTTAGGACTGCACCTTGAAGGCATCAAAGTAAGCTCTCATCTGAACAAAATGTAAAGTTTTAAGTAAATTAAAAAGAAATCCAAAGACATACATTTTGATTGTTTATTTTGTTAATAATGAAGAGATTAACATTCACATGATAAATATTTTAGCTGTAGAATAATCCTCTTTGCAACTGCAAAGAAAAATCACAGTAGGGGAAAATTATATAAACATATTGATTAGAGATTAAAGGTTTTTTTCTCTCATTGACTAGTTTAACTCAAGCAAAATTAGTTATGGAACCTCAACTTTTTACAGATTTAATTTGATTTGTTGTAGAAGCAAAACGAGTTCACATGAAGACAATATTAAGTATTATGACAACGCATATGGGAAATGAGTTTCTCGTATAAATGATAATCATGAAACAAGGATGTATCTAAATCTTTTCTTATCCCTAAAGCCTCTTCTTTGTTTTTATTTCTTACATGACTGCTTTTATTTATTTATTTTTCAAACAGCTTTTGGTTTTCTTCAAAGATTGCATTAAACTCTGCTTATCCTAAAGCCTTGGCAAGAGCCTCAGATAAAACACTTGTTTCAGACTTCATCAGTCAGGCAAAGCAGATGTCCAACAATAGAATATTTGCCAGATCTTGTTTTCAGCGTGCCTTTGGGAGATGGTGCACTGTACAAATTGCAACTGTCTGTGGAATTAAATATTTTTTAAAAAAATAATAGTTTGATTAAGGATTTATTTCTTGATAGGTAATCTTGGAAGCTAGAAAATGTGTTTTCTGCCTTTTGGGGCAACTATGTATTTCAGACTAATTTTAATGGACTAACAGGTGTCCAGAACAACTGCTGTTTACAGGAGAGCTGTTCTGTGCTGAAAGATGTTTTGTTGTTTGTCTTGTTTCAGAAATTCCATGGCTGATACTCTGAGGCTGATCAGTGGAGCCCAACATCCTGGCTCTGCTGCAGGAGTCTATGAAACAACTCAGCACTTCAATGACATCAAAGAACACCTTCATGTAGTAAAGAGGGACATTGAGCATTTAGTACAACGAAATATGGTAATTTATGTGCTGGTAGAGTAAAGTATGACTGTAATACTTCTTTATTTGGCTGTTAGTGAAAAGCTAGGATGAGCCAGCATGCAATTTACGGAGCAATTAATCCTTCATTAAGCTGCTTCACTAAAACTGCACTGCCTTGACCTAACTGCATGATCTGTGTCTTGATGAGAAGTTTTGCACAAAGAGCATGATTTTTACTCTAATTTCCTGTGGAAACAAGGTCAAGCAATTAGGTTTTCTGGGTGCTTTTTTTTGTGTTTGTCCCCCTACTTAACAGCTCTATACAGAGGAGATTTTCTATTGCTTCTGGACAGAAGGGAGAGCTTTAATCAGGGGAAACTCAGGCAGGCTGTGCTTAAGGTCTGCAAGTGTGAAAGATGACTGCATTCGCATTCAGGAGCACCTTAGTCTAGCGTAGGTAGCAATTAGGCTGAATTAGCTTATGATCCTCTCGAAAGTTTTTGATTTCTGGGTTAATTTATCAAAGACTTATTTTTTCCCCTATAACCCTCAAATTAACATCAGTCAGTTTATCTGAGAAACATAAACATGAAAGGGGAAAGTGAGACAGGGAGTAAGGTTATGATTTTTCAGAGTAGCATCATTTCTGTCTGTTTTCTGCTTGTGTTCTGATTTTTAGGTTGTGTTGCAAAGACCTTGTTTTGTTTCTTACATATAACGGTCTTTTGATGGCATGTCTTGTTTGCTCTTTCCTCAAATATTATTTTTCTTGTTTTTTAGCCATCTAGTGAGAAATCAAAGTGTCCGGATTTGCCACCATTTCCATCGTGCTTATCTACAATGCACTTCTTCATATTTGTAGTGGTGCAGACAGTGTTATTCATTGGTTATATCATGTATAGGTAAGTATGTTTTTGTTTAAAGACAACAGGGAAAATGATTTTATAACTTCTGTCTGGAAATGCAATTGCAATGGTATGATTATGTTAATCTTCTTTAAAACAAGCAATCATTCAGATTGGAAGAGACCTTGGGAGGTCTCTAGTTTAACCTTCTGCTCAAAGCAGGGTCAACACTGAATTCAGACCAGGTTGCTTAGACTGGTCAGATCTTAAAAAACCTCCAAGAATGGAAAATTTACCACTGTTACAGACCCCATTGGAAATGTTTAATTATCATAATGAAGTTTGTTGTATTCTCCCCCCACACCTATGGTATATCTAGTGGGAGCCTGCCCTGTTTCAATTTGACTGTTGTGTCTCTTTCTTATAATGTGCATCTAATGTACACCTCTGTAAAGAAACTGCCCCTGTCTCCTCAATAACATCTTGTGGGTATCAGAAAGCTGCTGTTAGACCCCTCGAAGCCTTTGTCAGTCCAGGATGAACAAGCCCAGTTCCCTCCCTCTCTTCTCTTGAGGCATGTGCTTCAGCTCTTGACCACCATCCTTGTGGTCCTCTGCCAGACTTACCGAAGTTTATTAATATCTTAACAAAATCTGATGTGATTTGATTTTTTTCTTTTTTGTTATGTGTACCTAGAAGCTACTTATCCCATCTTACAAATTCCTCAGTGAACTTTTTTTACTTTACATATCCCTTCATCCCTCTCCTACATATGATACTGATAGTGTATGGACTTTTTTTTTTTTTTCCCCCCTAAACTAATTCGGATGTTTTCTCTGTTCTCTTCCTCCTCCTTGTAATGTCATAATGTGCAAATTGAATTTGCATTGATGGAAGGGAAAACCTGTTGAGAGTAAGGACTGACTTGCTTAGTAGTCTTCCATCCTGCTTCTCACACACACTAATCAGGATAAGGAGTAGGGACCAAAATAGCTGCATTGCCCTTCAGAGAGAAAATGCTGTTTGCTACCTCTACGGAAGGATAACTACTATTAATGTAAGACCAATGCTGCCGATAGCACTAACTTTTATTGTGTGTCTGCTTCTCTACAAAGCGGAGAGTATGCATTTCTTATGTATGTCATATTACGCCATCAACTGGAAAGATGGCTTACAAGACAAATGAGGAGTGGTCCCCTCCAGTTCCTCTTCATGCCCTTGTAATTCTAGTATATGTGCGTGTGGTTGATCCACAGCATCTGTATCCACTAAGAAAATAAGTATGTTCTGTGCCAGAGGGAGAAGGAAATCCCATTTCAAGTAAATTCTTTCACTGCTTAGTTGCATGTGTTTCCTTTTCTGTGATGATCTTTAGGCCAATCGGATACTGAGAAGCTTTAGAAAACTTTAACTAAAGTATTTTAAAAATCAGTTCATATGTTCTTTCACAGTTTCTGGCTTCTGTCCAGAATGTTTTGTTTCCTTCTGTGTCTGACACAAAATTGGAACTATAGTGATGCTACTAATGTCTTTGTAAGTAGAAAAAATAATATCCTACTTTTGTGATATGACTTACATTTGATTTCCCTAAGTCTCTGTTGACAAGAAATGGAATCTTTTAATCCCCAAATAAATGAAATACTTATTCATTTAAACTGGTTAGCTAGTTTTATAGTATAAGTACTTAATGAATTCTCTTCTGCTTTTTCTTTCAGGAGTCAACAAGAAGCAGCAGCCAAAAAGTTCTTTTGATGACCTGTTCCTTTTGTGTGTACATAACAGCAGTATGTATGCACAGAAAATTATACACTTCTGTAAATGAGGGAAATCTTAGTGTTTGATATACTACAATATTGTAAATTATTGAATTTTGTTAAACAAAATGAGTTCTCATTTAAGCTGTTAATGCTAAAGTTAAAAACAGACTGGGGAGCAGTGGAGCAAATGCTAGATAGGGGAAGACTGCTGACCCTATCTAGGTCTGTGTTTTCAGCTAACTTTCTCATAAATACTGGAAGGCAAATGCTGTATTCCTCTTCTGTTGTTAAGATTCCAGAGGAGGGAAATGAAACACCCAGGTTTGGTGGTTGTTCATAATGAGAATTGCAGATGGATGATTTGTGCAGAAAGCTTGCCACTAAGTGTCCTGACATATCAATTTAAAAAACCACAAAGGCAAACAAACAAAAGAAACTGCACTAGTACACAAACTCTTAGTTTAGATTCAAACAACGTGATCTAAAACTCACAATGTGTGACTAACACTGCCATT
>JANHGO010007676.1:0-55392 GCA_024606505.1 Aquila spilogaster
ACTGGTGTTTTTTACATGATGGGTAGTTCTATTTAATTACCAAGAGCTGGACCGTTGACTTGAATGAAGCCCTACTATGTGTAAATGCTCTTAGAAGCATTGATTAGGATGGCAGGTTTTGAGAGCTGAGTCAGCCAGAAACCTTGAAATATGCCATTTGGGGCTGTTTGTTGGTGATAATGAGTCTCAACTGCCACAGGCTTTATTCTTTTTTTTTTTTTTTTTTTTCCTCCAAAAGTTTAGAGCTTTCTCCTTCATCAGGACAAGGGCATTCTTCAGATTCTTTTGAAATGGATGCGGCACTGTCTGTTCTCCTGCAGTGGTCACTGCTGTGGATATTTGTGAAGGAAATAAGTGAGATTTAGGAAGTGTTTGGAGATGTTTATTTGCACTAAAGCTCACTGAGAAGTTGATTTCCATAATCATTTTTGAGGTTTGTGGGACAAAAATGAACTCTGAATCAGAACACATCCAAACTTAAAAATTTTCCCAAGAAGTTGAAATTTCACAGTGTTCCTCATGAAAACACTGAAATGTGATTCCAGGACAGTAGATTGCTGTCTGGTGTTCTCGTGGGATTTTGGCTGAACTTAGCATTATTCTTGTGAGTTTCATTCAGCGGGCGGTGGCAGGAGACTGAGAAAAATCATGTCAAGTCCAATTTGCAGTTGTTGGGTCTTGCAGCCTCTGCGGCTCCATCGATCCCTGTGCTTCCAGGCCAGGAATGAACTCACAAGTGTCAGACAGGGCTGAGCAGACTGTTTAGCCCCACAATTAGTTTGGCCACCATGGCATGTCTTTGTAGTGCACGAAGTGAAAACACAACTGCACGCCCTTCTCGTTCAGCTTCCAGCATCCATCTGATCCAGACTCCCTGCACAGCCTGATCCATATGACAGCTGATGCCATCCCTCCTCTTCCCTGTTGAGATTGCCCTGACAGACCCCCAAACCAGTTTGTTTCTGAGCATTGTCTGTATTGTGGCTACTGTGGACTTGGAAACCTTGGAGAAACACAGCAGAGCCAGGCAGTGGCAAGGCTCCCATGGATGCCTGTGAAAATGGAGCTGCTTCTCTCAAAAGGTTTCTTAGAACCTGCCAGTCCTTTGCAAAAGCATATATTTAATCAGAAACCTCCTTTATTTCTGTTCCTCCTCTCTCTACTCGTCCATCTCCTCATTCCCACTCTTCTCTGACTCTTTGCTTCCATCCTGAAGTTCTGGTACCAAGTGCTGGTATTGGGCTGCCAGCCCCTTGCAAGCAGCCAGAGTTGCCATGTTTTGGGAAAATGCAAGCCCGTGAAACAGCATGGAAATGTGAATGCTTCTCTGGGGGCACTAAGAAAGCCACGGAGCTAAAACCTAGTCCTGATAAAATCCAGGGAGCTTTTACTGTAATGAAGTTCTTTAGCAAGAACTGTTGTTTGTTTGGAGCTGCTGTGCAGTGATTATTTTTTCAGTAAGAGCTTCAACTTTGCCTGGGTATATCTGTAGTGATTACAGGACTGAACCTAAATGTCTGGGGAGAATATGCTAAACTTCGCTGCCATTGGTGACAAGCTTCAGTAATACCTACCTCCGCAAGCCTAGGGGTTTAGACATCTGCTTTATTTGGGCTTCCTGCAAATTACACCCCCAAGGAGCTTAAGGGAGTGAAATAATCTGTACTGACAGTGCATGGTGTGGAAACGTCCTTCCTTAACCATCCTGCTGATGCATGACTTCAATGTGGAAGCAAAGGCAGATTGATGGCAGAGAGCACATGCAAATTACACTGAGGTTTGGGTTTGACCTGTGGTAGACACTGGAGAAAGAAGTAAATGGAAGAGGGAAATTTGGTCCAGAAATGTCATTGCTTCTGTTTCTTAACTGTCTGAGATGCTGGTGAGGTAACTCAGCTTCTCGTACCAGAAGCACTGCTGTATGTTGCTTTGCTTTGCAGTGCCATCTTTTCAGAGTATTTTGTTTCAATTCCCTTAGTACGCGATAGGGAGGGCTGAGCCTCTGAACAGCTGTAATAAACCCATGACTTCCTTTCCAAATGGTGTCTCTTGAGAACATTAAGAAGGTGGTGGGGGTTAGGAGCAGTGAGCTGGCTGCTTCTCACTGGGGATGGCAGCTTCAGGGGTCAGGAGACACTGTAATTAATAGGGAGTGATAAGCCAGCTGGGAAGCTCTGGCACACAGGCTGAGATTCTGCATGGAAGCTAAGGGAAGAGGGGGAAGGCAATGAGAAACTTGGGAACAACCTTCCTCTTGTAGCCCTCATCAGAGCTGAGCCCCGGCCACAGGAATCTTTAATTTGAAGGAGCAAATGAAGTTGTTTTTCCTCCTAAATAAGCTTAGATCCCTGTATTGCAGCCCTGATCACTGTGCCATCTGAGCACTTTGAGGTCTTGAATGTATCTGCACTCAGGAGCATCTTGATGGTGGAATGTGCTCTTATCCCTGTTTTTAGCAGGGTGGTTGAGGCAGAAGTCCTACTGATTGCAAGGGGCTGGCTTGGCACCACGTGGCATGGCCCAGCACCTCACACGGGTCCAGAAGCAATCCCATTCATCTCTCCTATTGGTACGCCATGGACTTCCCTACCAAGAAAAGGAAGGGTGTTTTGGGGCCAGTTGGCAGCTCAGGTCTCTCCGCGATCTGGCCAGAGGTCCTTACGGCCTGAGCCACCTGCTGCTTGCAGGACTCCACCTCTGGCCTCCATTTCTTGCTTGCAGCAAGGCAACAAGAGCTATTTCAACTTGAAATGCCTGGGAGTAGGCTTTGAGAGGCTGATTATTCACAGTCATGCCTGACACTACTGGAGAATAGGGTAGCGTTTGTTCCTCTTCAGCTTTCTGATCTGCAAAATAATAATAACATTTGTAGGTGTGAAACCGCTGCGAGGCAGCGAGCTCGGAGCCCGTGCGTGAGGTGCGGTGGTAGTCTATTTGCCTGCAGAACAGATACAGTTTGGGAGGTGGGAGAGCAAACTGTGCCCACCTCATCCCACTGAAACACACCGCTTTGTCAATACGTCTTTGGTCTGCTGCAGAGTAAATCACTTTCTAGTTCTTATGAGCTGCTGAATCCCCTGCCTCCATCTGAACTACCCACCGAAAAGCACACCGTTTGTGAGAAGGGCCGTATTTCACCAGGGTTTGGACCGAGTCCCACATCTCATAATCAAACTCCCTGGTGGTTAATGCCTCTTCTGCATGGCACCCTCGGGCTGAATTCAGACTGGCAGGGCAGCTTCCAGTTTCATTCCACTGATGGTTCTCTAGCCATCCTGTTTCAAAAGCCATGTGTGTAACTTGACTCTGCTGTTTCTTAACGAGTGCTCTCTCTCAGTACTATTTCTTCTTTCTAGTCCTTCACTTACGAGCCTCAGGGATTCAACTGAAAGCAGCATTTTGGACCCATGTATTTGTATACCTTTTGCCTCCGTGAAGGGATAGAGATCATCCTTCACTAAGAAACAATTATTACAGGATCAGTCCCTTTAGACTTGGATACTACTGTGCCAATTGTGATACTTCATACTACTGAAAAACTCCATATTTCTCCGAAATTCCTTCCTTCTGCAGCTGTCTGCCAGCCCGCATTTGGCACAGGATCAGAGTTGTCACCTTTCCAGATTTCTTTATCGAACCAGAACAAAACTTCAGAGAGGCTATAGCATGGGAGCGCTGAGAAACAGTACCTGAAAGCATGAGGTTGTGGTATTGTGCAGCTGAAATTAAGCAAGCAGCATCTTGACATGCAATGTTCAAACTTTCAAAAAACAAGACCCAGAGTTTTGCTTTAACAATTTTATGTTGGTCTCTCCATTTCTCCTTCTAGTACAAAAATGTTTACCTATGTGTTCCTGGGCTTGGCCGCAGCATACATTTGGGTCTCTGCTAGTCCCAGGGACGCCTAGGAGATGTGTCAGTCACCAAATGTCACTTTACCCCACTTTTCCAGGGCTGTGGCTCTCACCCTACCTAGTGAGGCTTGACAAAGACTATTTAATGGTGCTGTTACAATCGTGCAGCAACCTTCAGAGGCCAGAAGGGCACTGCAGGTGCTGGAAGATCTTGTGAACTACTATCAAACAAGTGAAAGAAATGAAGGTAATTGCAATAAAGTGCCTGGGAAAGAAAATGTGCAAGTCAGATAAGTTCGTATTTTATCCAGACATGTTTAATCATTTCCCATGATAAATGGCCACTCTCTGTTCTCTGGTCTTGGCATTGTTATTGTTATGGTGAAAATACTGTGGCCACTGTCAGGCACTGAAATTTATTTATGTGGCTGGTACGGTTTTTGTTGTCTCTACAATTACAGCCCTTTGTTCATCCACAGAGATTTTTGAACAGATACATGTTTTCCTGCCCCAGAAAAATAAACAAAAAGCCAGATCTGCACCTGATGCTTTTAAAATTAGGAAGATTTTTAAATTTATCTGAGCCTTTTTTTTTTTTTTTTTTTTTTTGGCAATTTTATTTCTGAGACCACATTCCCTTGAAATAAGCATGAGCTTAGTGTGAGTGGTTGGAAGTAGCTGTGTGAATCCTTAATTGCTCTGCCAGGCCTGTGCTCTTCCATGGCTTGAAGGTTTTGAAATCCCCAACTTTCATTTCTGTAGCTGCAGTCAAGCTGGTAAGATGCTGCACACAGGTGGCAAACCTCCAACATTATGCTTTTTCTCTGTTGCCTTGATTTATTGTCATGTTTATGATTTTGTAATAAAGTCAAAAGCCCAAACTAATTTACCTGAAATGAAGCAGTTGCAAGACACCAAGCAGTTGTCTCCTCAAAAGCTTCTTATGATCTCTGAAATGGTTGGAAAATATCTAAGGGAAGGGAGTTAAATGGGAGGGTGTCAGCAGAAACTTGCAGAGGGGGTCAGTGCCACAGACTGGTGTTAAAATAGTTGAAGGCTTCATGACATGAAGCCTAACAGCAGTGCTGCATGGTGTGGTGTGATTAGTAACTGCAGCAAGTGAGGTGGTGGTTTGTGCTGTCTCTAGCCTCACTAAGCCTAGCAGAAACTCAGACTTACGCAACAAGCAAGATATATTGTGGTAGAGGAGGATCAGGCAAGGGCTTACCAGCGAAATAGTGCTTGGAGCAGGATGCATCCCCTTGTTTTGGAGGCATTTTCTCAGCATTGAACAAGGACACGGTGTCTCTACACTGCAGCAGACCCATGTGTTGCATGTGATTACTGAGAACCATGCTGCAGTAGTCAGTGATGCATGGGTTGACCTGTTGGCTTTGGGAACTTATTTCTAAGCTCTACGTCTGGACAGCGATGCCTTCAGTTTTGCCTGAGGGCTGACTGCCAAAAAACAGGCCAGAGGTTTAGGTATGCTTAAATCTGTCAGCTGTGACTTGGGTGGCCCAGCATAGGCAAACAGGGCTGTGTTTCTGCTTCCCTTACTCCTTAGGGTCTTCCTGCTGAAAACCTACCTTCCTTTTGTGTTTGTGGCAGATGCACCGCGCCTAAGTTTTATACAAATTAAGGTCAATAGCATTGGCTGCTTTCCTGTTTGAAATCACCTAGGATGCTCCAATGCTGAGAAATACCTAATAAGAGTGCTGGTTAGGGAGCAGCCTCTTCCATGGGGTGTAGGATGGCTGTGCTGTCAGGGGTAGGATTAAACAGGAGCATGAAGGAGAGGAGGCTTGCCCAGGCTGAAGTAGAGCAGGAGGCTGTTCTCAGTCTTGTTGGGTGAGAGGCAGCCGCTGCGTGCTGCTGACTCACGTAATGACCCTTGTGCTAATGCTGTTCCCTATCATTTAACACAAAAATAAAACTGCTAAATTGAGACCAATTTGAAACATGCGTGGTTTGCGTTGGAAAATGCTCAATAGCTGCTATACTCTAACTCTAGGACTGTGATTGGAAAAGGAGGGAGAAGCAAATAGTTTGGATTAATTTAGCAATAGTAAAGTGTTACTATTGAACTTTCCTAAATTCTACCCAAATCTTGGCTCAAATCAAACAGCTTCAGATAATTTGTGAGAAGCAGAAGGTGAAGCTAAGTGGGAATAAGACATGAAAAGAGCGTGTGATTACCTGAATGGAAACCAAAGTGTTTCCAGTACTCACAGTAGTTAGTGAGTTGCTTTGAAGAATTTTTCACCCCTTAAATCTTAGTGCTTTGAGGCAGCGATTTCAGCCTTCAAATGAGTAGAGAGCAACTTGCTGCCCTGACTGCAGAATAAATTTTGAAAGCAGTGTGAGTGCAATCTACAGGATTAACAGCAAGGCTGGCCATAAAGCAGAAATTGTTCCAAAACAGGTTATTAAGAGATCTCATGATTACTTAACCATGAAAAAGTAGCCTAAAAGGCCTGGGTGGTTCATGGTGGCTTGTCACATTTTATAGTGCCCAGCCAGACCCTGTTTTAAGAATGTGGACACCAACCTCTCTGCTGCAGACAGCAGCGGCTCTACAGGCTTTTGCACACTAAGGCAGACAGTGATGTTGCATCAAAGACTATTTTTCTGTATCCATGTATATGATGGGTCACACAATGCTGTGGCAGGTGGGAAAATGCAGAATGGGCTGAGTGCAAGTAGCATCTGCAGTCACAGGGGACATGGCAAGTTGTATCTTTTGGTCCCTGAGAGCTCATCTCAGCAAAACGTTTTATATTGCTCCATGCTGTCTTGCTTTCCTGCTGCTCACTGTGTTGTAGCTCTCTAAAATATTAATTAGATGAGGAGGGGATCGCCCTCAGATGACCCTGTATAGCTTTGCTTGCTGGATTGGGAGTCTGGGCAGCAGTACAGCCCCAAATCTGTGGGTTTTTTATGGGAGACGTGGTAATGGTGACTCAGTATGGACGACAACTTGAATTGGTTATGTCAGCTCTTACTAATGACATTGAAGACCAATAAAGTGACTCTTAGATCGGTTTGGTATTATTAGTCTTGTTATTAATTATGTAGACATGACAGCAGCATTAGTGCTAGTATTAACCATCAAAATAAAATGGAATTGCACTCATAAATCTCACTGATGAGGAATACATGAAGGATTACAGCCATTCTCCAAAGGAAAGGGGAGGAAATGGAGTGAGTCTGGGGTAGGAGTGAGATGGAGGAGGGGGAAAGTTTGGGAAAGGATACCAGTATGCTGAAGATTGTGTAAAGAAGGAGCCTGAGCAAAGGGGAGCAGGACAAGGTTGCTCCTGCCCTGAGTGGAAAAGGTTGAGTTCTCCTGCATGTTAGCAGGAATTATGGACCCCATCACCCTTGAGCCCTTCTGCCTGCATAGTGCTTCCTCCTTCCCTTTGGGACTCTGCTGCCGGCTTGATACGTAATCTGGGAACCGCTGCAAGGGGTTTCACCATTGCGCGAGGCTGGGACAAGCACCCTGCCCATCTCCCAGGGCACTTGTGAGAACCTTAACACCTGTGAAGAGCACGGGGATCACAAATGGCAGAGACCAATGCAAACTGGGATGAGCACTTGCCAGGAGCAGGCTCCAATTTGGGTGCTGCCCATTGGCAGAGGCAAGGGAAGCAGGCACATCTGTCCTGCCCTGGAGGGGAGGCAGGGAGGTCCTTGCTCAGCAGAAGAGCTGCCTTTGCTCTTGGGTAGCTGAGCCAGCTCTGACCATTGTAAACTGCTGAGGCAAGGCAGTGCAAATTACCTCCTGCCCCGGAGAAAGGTGGAAGAAGTAATATTATGCCTCAGAGGGATGGATGGGAAAGGCACAGTTTCCTGGGGTGGTGTAATTTGCACAGCGCTGCTTGTCTGGGGCAGTGTCTCATTAAAATTTGGGCCTTAATGAGCTGAGAAGACTACATCTGCCAAAGCTTGCCGTTGGGGTCTACTCTGCGGCAGTGCTGACGTGGCCACGTGTGGGTGTGAGAGTTCAGGCCTGGAAGGGTTAACCGAGGCTGGCAGCGGCTGTCGCTGGTGGGCCATGCTCTGCCCTGTGCTGGCCTTTGCATGGGGGCGGTGGGCGTGGGTTGCATCTTGCTCCGTGGGGAGAGTAATGGCTCTATTTATAATGCCTTAAATGAAGTGCATGATAATTTAATTTGTACATCCATTAATACTATCTACTGCAGGGTTTGTTCTTAATTATATCGCTCTAAATGGAGTTTTAGGCATATTAAGAGGCTCTTGGTCCTGCTGCCAGGCACAGCCGTGTCCATCCCACGCATGGTTGCTTGGAGAAGGACCTTTCCATTCCACTAATCTCACTGCCCTGGTTGGAGAGGGCTCCTCCCAATATGACAGTCACTGCCCCAAAATCACCTTTCCTCCCTGAAATGGCCAGGAGACAATCGTGATGGATATTTCCTTGGCATCAGTGTGGGAGATAGGACAGTGTTGACTCTCTCTGCAGGGCCCGAGGGCAAAGGGTTCCTGTGGGACCTGCAGCCCCAGGGCCAGGAGCTACCTCAGCTCCCAAAGTTTTCCAAGGGAAGCTCATCCTGCAAATAGGAACTGGGCACCCAACTACCTCTGTAGGTTGGCCCTGGGTTGAGCTGACTGTTAGTGAACTGATAATCTGCCTCTGCCATTGGTTCCCATGGGTATGAGTGGGTTAATGAGCATCTATCTGAAGTCATGTCTGATGGTCTGGTTTACAGCTGAGAAGCCAGCAGTAAAGCATCTGCCTGACTCCCAGGCAGCCTTTCCCAAGCACACAGGGTTGTTTTCCAGTTAGCCTCCTAACTCTGAAAACTGTCATTTATCAGACAAAATGATTCTTTCAAGGAGAGCGCTCTTCTTACCCCCCAGCCATGCCTTGGTTTGCAATGCTAGGATGGCAATGGTGGAAGGGACTCAGAACTCTCCAACTTTGGACATTGCCATAGTCGGGAGATCATGTCAGAGCCTCCTGCACGGGGTTCTTGTATCCTTCTCAGTGATTTGGCTGGTGTCTGAGAGCAGTTGTGGCCCTGGGTGGACACTGCAGGCTGTGCGTTGTTGTCCATTAAAGTCAGTTTAAAAATATCAGAGGGTCATTTTCAAATGTTTAGAGGCTCTAAATTACTTGAAAAGTTTAGAGTCAAAATTTTGAAGTAGGGAGAGAAGCTATTTGCAGGGATGTATTTAGCGGTTGTGCTAAAAATGTCTTGACTAGCCACTTCACCTCACAGTGCCTCAGTGTCTGCAGGAAACTGGGGAAATTACTTGCCTCTTTCCAAAGATGCTGGCGAGAAAGTGATTGCTGAAAGGTGCTGGATAAATGTGAGTAATTATGCAAGTCCAGGGAAGTCAAGGTTCTTTCCTACAGACCACACAGTTATTTAGCGTTTCTCACAGTTGCAGATACTATTTGCTGTCTGCATTAGCTATTTCTAATCTTTGAAATGAAGCCAGAATTCTTTAAGAGTCACTGCTTTTTCTGAGCTGATGCTGACTCTTTTGCCTGAGGAGCATTTGAAATCTGCCAGAATGCATGTATTGTTGAAAACAGAAATTGAAAACCCTATACAGGATCTGCTGCCCCTGTGAGTTATGAGCTTTCCCAAGTCATCAGGGAGAAGAAATGCCTGCTCTTGCTGTCTGCAAGAGCTGTGGATGGACAGAGGCAAAAGAAATCCTTCTCTCTCCTTCCCCCCTCCTGCCACCACCCAGAACTCTCTCTTTGGGTGGAAAGAAGCTTTTGACACAGAGACACGCATGCACACACACACGAGCGCTTTCGTGCCTCCCAGTGACCTGCCTGCTTCTAGCTGTCCCTCCTTCCCGGGGAGCTGGAGCTGCTGAGACAACAGGAGTCGGGGAGATCCCGTCCCCTTTCTGTGGCTGGGAGACCAAATGAATAAAGTGAACAAGGTTTTGAAGATCCTTAAGAAGTCGTCGAGGAGGAGGAAGAGATGGAGAGAGGAACTGAGGGTGGAGGAGGAAGGGGAGAGCCGGGAACTCTGTGACCCGGCTGGTTTGTGCCGTCTGCACCTCTGTACCGGTGGTAAGGAAACGGGAACACTCCTGCTCGCCCGGAGATAACGTGCCTGTTTGATATCCATTGCTTACGTGACAGGAGAGCTTCCTACAGCCAGCCACTGCTGTCATGCTTTTCAAGGGCTGAAAAATGTTGGTGGGAGAAGCGGTAAGGGCAGGGAACTGGGACTCCTGGGTCTCCTTTATAAACCTTCTCTTGCTTGCGAGGGTGGCATTTTGCACATCTGTGGAATGGGGACAGCAGGGAGTTGTCTTTCTGGTGGGATGGTGCTCCTAAAAATGCAGGGAAAACACGTAGCTCATTGAGATTTTTGTTTGATATGTTTTGTTGCGTTTTGAGGTATTTAAACCTGGATGTTTATTATGTTTATTTGTGCAACAGAAAAGCAATGGGAAATGGACAAATCTAGGTTGCTGTTTTTCTGAGGGGTGTTTTTGTCTGTGAAAATGTGCTATGGCCAAAGTTGGTCTGGACCCAGGTCCGTTCTATCTATCCTTATCTTCCAAGCAAACTATGCTATGGCTGTAATATCACTGAAAATTATTCTGTTTTCAGTCTATCTATAAAAAAGCCAAATGAGAGAAGCCCAGAATGTGAAAAAGGGGCATCTACAGCATTCACTGACATGTCCCCAGCACACTTGAACTCTCTGCCAGTGGCTGTGACCCAGCAGCAGAAGATGTGAAGGGCTGTGCATTGGCCATCGGGCTCAGCTTCCTTCGTTCTGCATTGCCAGCATCCAAAGGATATAAAGCGCTTATGAAACTACACTTAAGACAAAGCTACGCTCATGTCTAATGTAGGTCACTGTTCTTTTCACTGTCACGTTTGGTAGTTTGTTTGCAATAGCATTGTTGCAGTTTTTGAACGTTTTATGGGCTCGCTCTTTTCTTTCTCGCCCACCTAATTCTATTGCGCTCTTTTCTGACCCTGTCCTGGAGCATCTGATGGCCCCGTTCTTACAGGCCTGCGGGTGGCTGGATGGCTTCGTTTCCAGCTGGACACTTGGGGCACGGAGATGGTATTGGACTTGCCCAGGGTTACACAGGTTGGAGCAGGGCTGGACATTGGCCTCTGAGCTTGAGGCCCGAGCCAGTGCCGTGATAAACAACACTGGTGACTAACCTGCTCTCGGCTTCAGCTTCTATGTGAAAAATGCTTTCTGCTAAAAATCTGCATTGCAAATGTGGTTCAGATCAAATGGGCGAGTGGTAGAAAGCCAGCAAATACTGAGGTGAAGGTGGTATGCACTGCTCGGACTGTTCTTTTGTGCTTTCGTGTGTAATGCCTTTTTTAATTACCCCATAGCAATCAGGAGATCATACCCTAGCACAACTTGCCATCTTTCTCTGCGACCTGGATCGGACCTAAAGCCAGCCAGCCTAGAGGGTGTTTAACTGGGCTGCCCGTAACTCCAGTGGGATCAAGCCACTGGAGGATTCTTTAGCAACCTCTTCCTTGGGTCCCTCTGAGGTCTCCCTGCTGCTTTCAGTCATAAGATGTGGTGGGAACAGGATAGGCTTCCTAACTGGGTCTTCTTTGCTTGTATGATTTGATTTGATTTCACTTATTCATGTATTCATTCATTCATTCTGCTTCCAGTCGCCCAGACTTTTTCCTGTCTTACCTGCTCAGGTAGTTCAAGAGTCTGAGATGTGTTTTTGACACCATTTTTCCAGTGAAATACACTCAAATATTTTTGCTTAAACTTTTCATTATATTTCTTACAACATCTTTAGTTAGAAATTGATCAACAGATAAGAAAGGAAATTAAAAACTGAAAATATTTAGGTATCAGAAAACAAGGAGGCAGTGGAAAATGTTAGCTAGCCCCAAATTGTCAGTTATTACTATCGTTAACCCTGTGTGTATTTTACTTCATCTTTTTAATAGACAGTTGTCAGCTGAGAAAGTTCACACCCAGCCCTGGGCTTTCGTGCTGCCTGGGAACCAAGGGTTGAGTTTTACATTCAGTCCACATCCTTCTAACCATCTGCTAAGCTTTTGGGTACTGACCTGGGAGATTGCATGCTTTGGTTGTTTTTTATTTATTTGGTTATTCTTTTTACCAAAAGAATGACGCAGTTCTTTCGAACCTGTAGTTAATGTTAACCTGTACGGGCAATACTAGTTAGATGGCCTGGGTCCATCTCAGCTGGACATACGGAGTGGACCTCTCCCTCTGAGATATGTGTCCAGGCTGCTTAGCAGGGAAAAGAGAGGAATTCATGCTTCTCAACCCAAAATAGACATCTCGAACCCGTGGGATGAATTCTCTGGAGAGCCTGCTCTTCTCCGTTGACTGTAAGGGAAGTTTAAGTGACTGACTAAGATGAAGATGTCTCTTGCGGGTTGAATGTGGCTTGTAGGCTTTTTGGGACACGAATGTGTGACTATCTAAGAAAGTTTTGGCTTTACTGCCTGGATATGCTTTAGGTGAAGAGCCCCTCTTCCACAGTTTGTGCTACTCTGTAACAGTTTGTTAGCCTGAGGCTTTGTAAAAAGCTGAACCGATGTCTTTTTTTCCTAAATGCAAGATAGGTAGTGGGTTAATGCCCCTTCTGCCATCTAGACAACAGTGATAGAGATAGATTGCCGGAAAAAAAGCATCTGTTAAGGCAAATGGGGAGAAAAATAGTGCATTCCTGCAGTCAGGTTCTCTGCTGGCAGTTATTCCAGCCAGTTATATCTCCACAATAAAATGTAAATGAATGCAATCATTTATTTTGCAGCCTGGAGGCCTAGTGGTATGAAAAGATAAGAGAGCATTTTCCATTGTTTATATGGTAGAGGTGGCTCTTCTGTGTCTGCTGCTGTCTCTCTGATACCTTGGCAGCATTTAAATGTTGCCTTTATTATTAAAAACACATATATAGGAGTCTAATATCTTAAACAGATTAGCATGGTGTTTACAGAAGCGTCAGCCAGCCCCCACTCCCCGTAGGCTCTCGGCATCCGTGTGCCTTCTTCAGGAGCAGTGCACAGAAAGCAGAAATGCCATCGGCTGGCCCAGGACTGGTAAAAAAGCAGTTTGTGCAAAGACAAAAGGCAAGGAGTGATGGGCCTGTAGCATGTGTGGTTGTCGCTGGTCGGAGGGGTGAGCGGGAGGGATTGGGGGACGTTTGCGAGCTGCTCCTCTGGAGGCTGGAGAGGGGGAACAAAGGGAGGGTGGAGAACAATAGGACACAGCAGTGGCATTGGGATAATCTCTGATTGTATTTAGGCATGTTTAATTGGCCTGTCAGTTTTTCACATCTCATGCATTTTCATAAGGATTCCTCTTTGCCTCTTGTTTTATCTTCTTGTAGCTCCTTGGATTTCCCTGCAGACAGTCTCTCTGGATTTGTTTTCTTTGCTCCCCCCATTTCGAAGCAGCACTGAGCTGCCTGGCTTTGTGGTGTGTAAGCAGAAAGGCAGATTCAGCAAAAGGGGTGTTTGGGAAAATCTCACATTATCCTCAACAAAGGGAGTTAAATTTGGTACGGGAGGGGGAATTGTCAGTGATCTAGGTGCACTTGCCATCTATTGTAGCTCTCTTTGCACTGGACTAGGGCTCTGAATATATACCCATGTCCCAGTCATGTGTAATGCTGTGGGGAATTAAAATTTATACTGGAGACTTTTTAATTATTTTTTTTTTCCTCTGGTCCCTCTGAAAGGTAAGATACATTTATTCTTCTGATTTTCTACCCAGTATCGGCTACCTTAGAAATACAGAGCTATTCAACGTCTAGGTTAAATAAATACATTCAAAGGGAAGTGGCTCAGCCTGTTAGATCATCTGTGTTAAACTCTACCCTTCCATTGCTAAGTGATGCCAGACCTAGTTGCTTCATCCTCCCACAAGAAATCCCCCAGGCACATAATTAAAACCAAGCCATCCTTGTAAAGCCACTGGCTGAGCTCACCAGAATTGTTCCTGCATTTCTTGTGGCTTTGAAGTTCATGAGTGCTGGGGCTTGGAGGGACATGAAGACCCACAGAGACGCAGCCCTGGCAGGCAGAGTTGATCAGGAGCTGCAGTGATTGCTGACGGACTCCTCTCAGAGCCAGTCTTGTCCCACCTGACCCCTGGGGTGAAGACAAACATCTTCAGAGAGGTGCCTGGCCCAGAATGGGACCACACCGACAAAAGAGTCCAAAACTACATGGCCAGGCTGTCCAAAGGGTTTGGGTGCTTTAGGTGACTTTGGGCCCGATGAAACTGGATAGCCTTTCAGAAATGTCTTATCATCAGGATTTGGGGGCTGGTGCTCTGGTTATCATGGGGAAAAACTCATGAGAAGCCAGTGGGGTGTCCCAGACCCTGGGTAGGGAAGGAGATGGGAAGAGCTGCAGGTGGTGGTGGAAGCCAGGGACAGGCGTCTCCCCATTGCTTGCTTTGGAAGAGGCACCTGTACCTCATGCCGGCAGAAGAGCAGCTGCCATAAGGCCCTCTGTGTCCCATCAGCGGGATTGCTTCACATGGCTTTTATGCATTTTGTGATGACAGTTTGGTTTGTGGCAATTTATTGTCCTGCAGGGTTGTCTCCTCTGTTTATATCCCATGGGTCTCGTTGTACAGCAGTAAATCATTGCAAAGCTGATAGTTTAGTTTTCAGCCATAAATTCAGATGCTGGAAAAAGAGATTTGTGTATTCTACGCCTCTCTTCTTTGAATGTGGCTGTTCATAGAGCTCTGTGTACCCCCAGGTGTGAAGATGTTTGGCATAAGTGGTGATAACTAAAATAGTGTCTTGAGGAACCTCTAAATAAATGCTTGCTTTTTTAATATGCAAATGCAGGAGGTGAAGTGATTTGGACAAGGCTGTACATCAGGAAAGGGGGAGAAACAGGAAAGGGAAAAAGATCCTTTTGGCAAAGCATCGGCACCAGGCTGGGTGTACGTGTGCTGCACTATCTGGTCCTGGTCGTGGTCTGGGGACGGTGCTGGAGTACTGCAAGCAGCAGTCAAGCAGCTGAGGTTTAATGTCCTGCAGGTCCTGGATCAACTCTGAGACCCGGCACCAAGTGTTCTGCTAGTGGGAGCAGTATTGTTGCTGGTGGAAAGGGGAAAACCTAAGAGCAGGAATTCATGTGTGGCTCTGAAGAAGTCAGGGTTAATAGCATTGAGGCAGGGATATTTGTAGGTAAAGGCAAAGGATCCTGAGAAAGGCAACAGGCTGGAGACCCTGATAATCCTCTTTCTGCCTGTGCCCTACAGTAGTGAGCGTACTGTAAATGAAGCAGTTATTAGCAGTTATGCTCGTATCACAAGATATAAACTGGTCTATTGAGCTAGAAGGAGTTGCCCTTTTTCAACCTTTCGAAGTGATTTCCCTTGTGGTGACCAGCAGAATGTATTTCCTAAGTGGAGTCTGGTGCCCCTTCAAAGCCCCACCATCTCCAATCTCCCTCTTTGCCAACGGGGTCATGGAGCTGCATTATTTATAGCTCCTCCTGGGCACCCCACTTGCACGTCCTGCAGTGGCTGCGGAAGGGGGATTGCTGGCGTACACTGGAGATTCAAAGGTGAATAAAAGCTCACGAATGGTTATGGGATCTCTAACTTCCAGCTAAGATAATTGTACAGAGAAAGCCTTTGATCAAACAGAATCAATCCATTGTAACCAAACAAATTTCGCTGTGAAAATATTCTGTTTCAACATTTTCAGCAATTAAACCCTTCTTCATCTGGACTGTTTGGTGCTAGAAATTAATTAGCTGATAATATCCTCTTTAGAATAAAGACAAATGTTTTCATGTCTTTGCTGAAGGCTAATATTTGCAAAAAGAAAAGTAGATGAGTTCCTTAAATCTCTGTAATCTTGCCCTGATAAATATACTTTGTTACCATTAAGGTTTCCATGAATTCTGCATGCCTCTCTCTCACGTTTCCTATAATGCTAAGCACTAGAGAGTGGCTAAATCAAAGCTGCAGGTTTCAGCTTTCAGAGGACTGTAGTGATCAGCTTCAAGCCAGCCCTTCCATCTTGGGTCACCTTTAATAAACACCAAGGAGATAGGTAAGAGTGAAAATGTGTAATGGCGCAGATGGTCTTTTTCTTCAAGACCAAGTATGTGAATGCTCATGTGGTTAGAGATGGCATCCACACCTCGCTTGCTTCTCAAGTAGTTGCAGAAGCTGGGTAGTTTAGTTCTTTTTGCAGCTGATCTTGAATTAGTCTGCAGATGAGACAAGCACAGGTGAGCCTGGAGGACAACTGCTTGATTTCCTAGGGAAGGAGAGACGTGCTGAATTCACTTCTCAAAATAATCTGCAGCACTTGCTTTGGCAGCTCTTTTGCAGTTGAATAATAAAAATAAGTAAGCAAAGCCAGGCAGCATAGAAGTTTTAGAAGACTCCAGGCACCATCTTCCCTCTTACCAATCCAAAGCCCCACCTCTAGGGTGCAGCAACAGTGAATTTAAAGCAAAGTATTTTCCTGCTCGTTCACCTGATGATGGGGCCAATCCATTAATAAGGAAATGCAAATAGAGAGTGAGAGTTTCAGGCTCCCTGACTATAAAATGCAGCTTTGATATTGTTTTTAGACATCAACATAAAATATAAGGTATAGGTGAATTGTAGCCTTTGTGAAGGGCTGAGTTTGGAATTGCTAATCAGAGAAATGAACATGGCAATTCTTGGATTAAAAAAATGTAGGCTATTGGGGTAGGTAAGTACTTCAGAAATAGGGATAATAAATGAAGTCTGAAGAGAGTAGACATGGGAGCTAGAGTTCTCAAAGTCTCCCTTGGATGGCAAAAGTAAATATCTCCCTTAGCGGGAAGTATGAAATTGATGGTAAGTGCTTTCAAAATATCACCTGTCAGTGAGATTTCATCCATTTTTAATTATGCCATTATGATGACAATTACTATGATTTAGGCATTTCCCAAACACATCTCCAGTTAATTATGGGTGCAGTCAATTCTTGGAAGAGTGGGCATTGGGCCACCTCTGCAATGGTGCAGCTCTGGGTCTGATAACCATAGGGCTGGCAAATCTGTACCTACTGTCAAATGGGGTAAGAAAATCAAGCCTTGTCTGAATGGAAAAATGCTTCAAGTAGGAAAAATTAATGATGAGTTTTCAGATGGATGTATGCATTTAATTAGGGCTGGGCTTGGTTCCCTACTCTGCTGTTGGCTCCCAGTCCAATACTGGGCAAGCCACCGATGGGCAAGTTTTCTGCCAGAGTAAACTGCTGTGGCTGTTTTGCAGACAAGAAACCAATGCCAGTTATATGCGGCAGTGGATGTGGTCATTAAATTTGATGGTGCACAAGAATAATTTAGCTTGATGTCCTGTAAAAACACAGGCCAAAACCTTCATCTCTGTATCACTAGTAACTTGGACAAGACCAAGGCAAACCGTCTGGTTGGTTTTCTGGAAGGCAGACACCTGGTTTTGATTTAAGGAGACCAGAACGCAGATAACGTGCTCTTTCCCTAAGTAATTTGTTCTTGTGAGTGAAACACCTTTACTGCTATTATTTTGGAAAAGGGATCTGTCTATAACAGTTTGAAATTGAGAGAATCGTACTTCTCTTGGCTCATTCTTTCTCTGTCTCCTCAAACTGCACTCAGTATGGTATGGGAACATTTGTACAATGCAGGCAAAATGAGCCCCCAGATGAGATCTATATAAGCAAACATAATATTGGTACAGTGTGTTTAATGACAATAACAAAATTCAATTTCATGGGTCCTTAAGAGCTCTTAAACACTCTGATATTGATTTAATAATTGTGTAACTTCGAACTTTAAATCTTTTGCTTAAAAAACAGTCGTTTTTTACTGGGTGCTAAATCAGTAACAGCAAGTCTACTAGCACAAACATGCTATTTAAAAAGGTACATATATCTCCTGGCAGAAACAGTACTGATTCGGCATGATTATTTTAAATTTCCCAATATAACATGTCTAAAGTGAGGCTGTTTAATTTCAAAGCTAAGCTGCATGTTGCAGTGACCGCAGGTTTCCTATCACCCTTTTTGGGGCCGAGAGGACTGATGGTGCTCTGTAACTAACAGTGAGATTTGCGTATTATCTTTTAACTGTGCTCACAGTAAAAGACTGCAGCTGGCACTTAAACTGGGTAATGAGAACCTGTTTAAAAGGGAAACGACTTTTGGCCTTTGGCACACTAACTTGTCTCGGGCTGTTACTAGCTAATTGCTTCATTAGCACAACAGCAATGTGAAATACAGTGAGAAGACTGTTGGGAGTACATACATGAAGGCATAGCGTGACCCCTGTCTAGGCTAGCATCTGCACTCAGCATTTGCAAGAGGCTTTCGTTCGTTCTTCTAAGTAAATTGGCAGTCAGAGCGAGTGGCAATACAGCACTTGGAGATAAGACTATTTTAATTTCTTGCTTCAGGAGACTCAGCTGTCTCCTTGGAGAGACTGATGCCTTGTCCATGGATTTGCAGATTGAACAAACATACTGTACCATTTAATTATTAAAGAACGGCTTCAGCATTTCCTGGCAAAATAAACTATGGTCTTAGGCTGAATCCCGGCAACAATTTTCTACCTGCAAGACCATGCTTCTTATTGTGGGCTACAGGCAGTACCACTAGGGTCACTACTCTTTGGGATAATACAAGTCTTATAACCCCAGTTCCAAATGTGTACATTTTCATACAGTTAAGTAGCTGCTGTTATTTACTATTATTGCAGCAGCACTTCCAAGTAGGGACCTGGTTTCTCTTACGCTCTATGTTGTGCAGAAGCAGGAAAAAAAGTTGGGCTGAGCATTAAGCACCTGTGCTTTTGGTTTGCTCTGGATGCTGGTAAGTCAGCATCACCACTGAAATATTACCAGGGAAGAATGTAAGAACGCTTTTTACACGTGAATTGTTGAGAAGTTCTTGTCAACTGATAAAATAATTATAGTAGGAGGAGATGCCTAAGTAATACTGATAGAGCTCAAGTTGGAAGCTCAAAAAAGAGAAACATAGATGTGAATGTTTAAATTAGCTGCCTTCTTAGCTTTGGGACATAATCCAAATGCCATTCACCTACTTGAATTGCAGAAAAGTGCCCATAAAATCCTACACATTCAGCCTTCCTGCCAATCTGGGGTGTGAATTATGGAGAGGACAACTAGGAAGACATCATCAGCATGTAGCTTTCTCCCCTAGCCTTCACTTGTCTTTAAATCATCTTCCTTAAATTCTAGTCTCAGTCCAATCTAGATACAAACCATTAGCATCTCAGTGGTTTGGGTTGGAGGTGTAGTCCCCGTGAGTGTTACTTTTGGAACTGTGGGACCGTGGTGCTTACAAACAGCTGCATTCACAGTCTCAGCAAACGCGATGGTGAGAACTGGGCATTTCTCCAAAGAGCCTCTTGCTGGTTTCTTGCAGCTGATGCTACAGAGGGTTGAGGGTCTGGAGAAGTTTTAGTTCAGGGAAATAATTGCATATAGCTAAAAATTAAGCATGGCATTTCTTGTGACATGGCCTTCTGTGAAGCGGGTGAGTTTGTAAAAAGTTGCACAGAATGTTCAGAGCGTGTGTCAGAGAAGTCACCCGTGGATGCAGAAAATAAGAAGGGCTTTCAAAATACTGAGGGTGAAGGTTAACGACTGAAGCCTGTTTGTCTACTTAGCTGAGCACAATTACATGACAGACTGTCACCTTTGTAAGTTATTGTCAGGGTAATTAAACCTAATAGTGCCACATCAAACTTTCCCCCATGATGTTACTCGGTTGGAGGCTGTGGCATTGCACTGGGAAAGCCGTAGCCATGCTAATTAGGACCAAGCTAGGTACTTGTAAAGCATAATTTAGACCATTTCCTTTTGGGAATTGTCTACTAATCGAGCATGGTTTCAATGAAACAGTTCATTGTTCACGCTGTCACCGAGATCATTTATTAAGGGTAATCAGTTAAAGCAGCACAGGTGTCAGTGTGGGCAGAGTATCTTCTCCCAAAGCTTTGTTATTGACAATGTCAACACACGAGGAGAAACAAGCTTTGCCAAGCTGTCATTTTGACTCCCCCGGCCCCGAACTAACAGCATTTGTTAGCAGCATATTTGATTTAACAGGCACCGAGAGGCAATGAACTTGGAGCCTGGGGTCTGTTCGGTCGCTTTGGGGAGGGGGTGAGCACCTTCTGGCTGCTGGCTACCCCGGTGCTGCTCTGCTTTACGCAGGGGATCTGGGTATTTCTGCGGGAATTCACGCATCAGGAAGGAGAGCTTCATCGCTAACACACAGCAACTCATGAGTCCATGGGATATCTGATTTTTATAGATCAGCTCATCCTGAGTTTTGTTCAAGGCATTGCTGTATTGGATCTGTTGTTTCAGCATTGATCTGACTTCCTATCTAAGGCAGACTTTTTGTCTCCAAATGCTTTAATGCCACATTTGGCTGATGTTATTTGCTTCTGTGGCTCTCAAAGAGCTCCCAAACTGTTAGGGGGAGATCTGTTGTCTGCTAATTGCAATGGCTTATCTTAACATGCGCTGTGGCATTAATATTTTTGAGAGATACCTTCAGTCTGTTGTTGGCCAGTCTTTTTAACGTCTTTTTACTGGACAGTTATCCAACAAAGTCTGTTTACCAAGGGCAAGATTTTAACAAAGTGCTGTAGTAAGAAGGCAGGCTGTTTCATACCTTTTGTTACTGATACCTGAAATTATTTCAATGAGACTCTACTCATATGCTATTTATAGAGCGAAACCATCTGTAGTGAACTTTGTTTATCTTGCTTTCTTTTTAAATGGAAGATGTACACTGGTTAGCCAGTTTAATGTTGTCTGATCTATAGTGATGATAAAAAGCCTGTTACCCCAGTATCTGGTAATATCTGTTTTTACTTTTTGCAGACAATGTGCAAATAAAAAATGAAAAGAAAAAGAAATGGCTGCCTTTCCATAGAAATCTGCATTTTTCTCCCCAGAACCCGTTTTATGGTTCTGCCCACTGCCTGTTCCTATAGTCATACAGAATTGAAGCAGATATAAAGTAAGGTTGGAACATCCTTTAAACTAGCGAAGAGAAGATGAAAATAATCTGAACAAATTCACAAAGGCAGTATTTTCAGTATTTGTAACGTTAATGCATTCAACCATAACTATACCTGTTAGTAAGGAAATACTGCCTTTTAAAATACATTTTAGTACAGTGTGTAATTTTCAGGATATGTATTAGACACACGGGATTTTGCATTATTATTCCTGAGGAACAAAAGAAACTGTATGGCAACTTCAAGGAAAAAATTAACTAATTTAATGTGAGCTCTACTTTGAATAGTTTCTGCTCCTTTAATTTTGTTCTGATACATATTTTTAAATGTTTACATGAATAGAAGACTGTTTTTTTTCCCTACCATTTCTCCAGTTCGCTATTATAGAAAAAGTGTAATCATTGCCACGCAGATAAACACAGCAGTACATGCATATATTCTGAATACTGTATATTCATTATTCACACAGTGTTTTGCTTTATTTTTCTGAAACTCGGTGTATATCTATTGTCATTATCCTCTTGCATTATTTGCAATGGATTCTATGGCTTGGCAGAGCCACTTCAAATATCAGACATGATAAATGGTAATAGATTTCCCATTATACAAATACTTCTTTATCCTCTTAGTTTAATTGCTGCATTTCTCACTCCTTCTATTGTGCACTCTTGATGACCAGTGTCCCCACAGTCATTTCCTTAGCTGAAATGAGGATTAGATTTATATGCGGGAGAGCAGAAAACACACTTGTTTCAGTATCAAAGAGAAACAGCTGTGTTTTGTTTGTGACTGGAATTTCCTCTGAGGTAAAACCAATTGTCTTGGGACACCCAGGCAATTCCCCTGGCTAAAGAAGTTCTCTGAGCCTCTCAGAGGAGGGTAAATAGGATCTTAATATTCAGGTTTATGTCTGAATATGCTTAAATCCTAGTGATGAACCTAGAGAGAGGAGGAAACGGCATGGTTCCTCTAGCCTTATTTGTAGACTGGTATTTCAGCATCATGAAAGCAGGCAAAATCTGGTGCAAAATGGTATTTTGATTGGAAAAGCATATAAATTCCTCTGCTACAGCTCCAGTGAAATTAATTGCAAATGCACGTGCTCAGTAGAGGTGAGACAAGAAAAAGCAACCTGGACAAGCAAGCAACTGTGTGTGGGGAGCTGGGGATCACTTCTCAGGCCGTCTCAGAAATTGAACATTTGGAGCTCTGTGTGATCTGAGCAGGCTCCCTGGGCTCTTGCAGCTGTGGCAGAAGCAGGAGGAGAAGCCCTGTTGCCCGGCCCCGGCCCTCAACCCGTTGCCAGCCCCACGTGCATGTTTCTCACGCAACACAAACATTCTCAGGCTTTTCGTCTTCTGTATGAGGCTTTAAACACATACATTACATCTAAATTTATCTCTCCTTAATATACACGTACACACCTGTCAATGCTTTAAACTCTGTATTTTAAAGAAAACAAGATGGAGTCAAGAAGATAATCTTTCGTGCTGTTACATAAAGATTGATCTCTAAAGCACGGAGGGCTTATTAAGTTTTGAGGGTCTGTAATTGGAATTCTTGAATTTGAAATTTGGTGTTGGCTCCTCTGGGATTGCCATTTGTGCTGTGCTGCTAACACTGCCATGCGTTCAAAGCAGCTCTCTTTTAGCCCTTTCCTTGCTGGAAAGCTTTCTGGGTCAGTCTGTATTACGTTTTCCTTTGGTTCCAAACTTACACCTTTGAGTTTGAATTTACAAAACTGTGCAGGTGTCTTACCAGCCTAAAAAGTGGGAGGGTGACCCTGGTAATTAAGTGCAAAGACTCAGTGGCACAGCACTGCTGAGGTCAGGCATCAGAGGTGAATTATTCTGTGTCATGTCTCTAAGGGGCCTCCTGAAAAGATGCAGTGTGTTGCTGCCTGCAGCAGTTGGTCTGTGGAAACAATTTGCGACTTCCTAAGTCATCTGTGGGGTCAGCAGAAATGTTGGCTAGAGAAGGTGCTCAGAGAGTTGGTAAACTCCCAAATGTCCAGCTATTGAGAGCAGCCTTTAGCCCTCAGGTATTGACTTAGTAATGGGGCTTTCTTCTATAAATCCAGAGTTTCCCTGTAGGTTCCTGGAAGGCACCTTTGAGCTCCCCTGGCACCATGGTAAGAAGCAGTTGAGAACTGCTTCTGCCATTGTCTGAATTCCCATACAGAGAGGAAAGAATATTTTGCCTGCTTCAACTGCTAAAAAGCACTGAGAGAGGCTCAGCTCAGTAGAAAAGGCCAGCCAAAGTGCTATTCCCGGTGTGATTTGGGTCTGAAAGTCAGATGAAAGGGAGTAATAACGTATCCATCAGGCAGAGTCCTCAGCAAGTGTCCTTCTCCCATAAGAGTGTGGGGGTGAGCAGGGCTGGGCAAGGAAGGCAGCGAGACCCGTGTGCCGTCACGAACCCTTTCCAAGGTCCTTCCACCCAAAGAGAGTGGGAAGAGTCCACATTTCTCTGCGTGACCCTCCCTGACTTGGGAAGTGTGCTGCGAGGAGATGGAGAAGAGCAAGAGGTGTGTCGGGGGCAGAGTGTTATGGGTGCACGATCACTAACGTGTGTGGCTCAGACCTAAAACTGCTGCCACGGAGGGGCAAAGTACATCCCATTACCACTGATGCCTCTCTGGCTCAGAGATGCAAGTCGGGGTCTGGGCGGTCAGAGGATGGTTTGTGGAATCAGGGCCGGACAAACGACAGTCCTAATTTTTGTTGAACGCAGAGAAAAATCGTACCTATGGAAGTTCTGCAGTTTACCATTTTGAGGCAGTACTGGGCTATGCAATTCTGCATTTACCCCTGCTTGAAAAGACAAATTAATATGACTAAGCTTTGTGATGACTTAGTTGTAAACCTCTGCTGTTGTTCTCTCCCAGGCATTCAAAAGTCCAGAAAATTATTCATTTGGAAATCTGAGTTTTGGTGACTGCATGTGAGAAAATGTCAGAATAGTAAGCTGAATAAAAGAACAGGTAGCGCTGTGTCTTCTCCGCTAGTATCTCAAATGGCTATTCCTTGGGTAGATTTATTACACTGTCTCTAATATATCGTATATATATTTCACCCTACTGTGCTGCCTGTATTTGACAGGGGGTAACCTGGGGACTACGAATGGTGTCTTGTCACCATGTGACCCACAGGCTTTGGTTTTTCATGTCCGCTTAGTCACCAGAGCTGGCTGGACAAAGGGACCTCTTTTCTTTTAGGTGCACCAAATCCACCTTGTCATGCTGGCTTTGAGTCCTTGTTACAGGTCCCTCAAACTCCTTTTATCCCACAAAGTAGGCTCTTTTCAACATCGCTGGTCCACCCAGGTGTGTTGGGTCCCACCAAGAGTCCAACCCACACAGACCCTCGGGTACCACGGCTGGGAAGAAACCTCTGCTGTCTCCCGCAGCACGAACTCCTGGTGAGGGTTTGCATGGGGCTGGCTTCTCGTGGGGACCCAGAGCGGTCCTGCCAAGAGCGAGGCATCTGTCTTACTTTCCCCTAAATTCCCTGGTAATTCTGCCCAAAATAAGCTTCGTGTTTTCTGTTACTCAATAACCCCTGCCGAGAACCAGCTATATCCTGGGATGCTGCCTGGGGCTGCCTGCTGTCCTCTGCTGTATGCAACAGTTTATGAAAACAAAATCTCTCTAGCAGTTTTGAAGGTGTGGCCCTGAACTGCCCCAAGGCTGCTCCATCCCCAGCAAAAATCTCCAGGATGATCCATCATCCCACTTCTACAAGTAAGAGGTGGGACTCGGGATACATCAGGCGTTTTGTTTGGGGAGCTGATGTTCAACAGGTGGCTTGTGTGTCCCTGGCATGGTGGCTTCACTCTCAGGTCTGCAGGACATTGTCGATGGTTTCTGCAGACACAAAAAGTTCTTTTGCAGAAAAGTTTCTTTAGTAGGACTTGGGCTGCCAGGGCCATTACCAGCACATAGCCCCAGGGCACGAGCGCTGGTGCTGGGTTTCTAGTGAACTGGTCCCATAAAATGGAAGGCTTTTATCTCCTTTGCTCTGGTAAGCTCTGGATTAGCTTTCTGGTGAAGTGCAAGCATGCACCCATATGTGCTAAGGAATAATGTTACTTTGCAAATTAGTATGTTAATGTAGTACCAGATTCCCAGCCCTTGACAGCAGGAGACTGGCGATAGGTTTATAAACATCAATGAATGATTTTATTCATCTGGACAAGATAACGAGACAAAACAGCCCCGCGCTGGAAGTATTGGAAAGGGTCTGTGTCCCCCCTAGCTCTGCCTCTGCCTTCCTCCCCCCAAAACCCCTTCCCTCTCCCTCTGCCACTACATAAAGCACGACTCCATTTCACAGTAATCATAAATTAATTTCGAGCCAGCAGCCCCTCACAGAGCCAGGCAGAGGTGCGGAGGGAGAAGCGGCACAGAGCCATGTGAGCGGAGCGCTGGAGGCTGCGGTCGGGGAAGATGTTTGCTGTTTCGCTCAAGTGCCGGCTTGGGGTGGTGAGACGGAGGAATAAAGGTACGGTGAGAGCAGAGCGGCTTGCTCCTGCCTGCGAGAGGGACTTGGAGGGGACTCACTTGAACGTTTACTTTTCCTTAGCTGGGCAGGAGGAAAAAACCTACATGGTCTGTCATTGATTTTCACCCTTGATGTGCGTTGGCGGGGGGGGAGTAGGATTATTTTACTTTCTTGCATGTGGTATATTTTTCAGTGGTTGGATTTTTTTTTTCCCGTTGACTCTCTGGATTTTTATTCTATCCATCTGCCAAAGTTATTATTGAATTAAAGTAGATTTAGGTGTGCCTCAGAGTCTCACAAGGTTTCCCTCCTCCCATGTGGGAGCTGTTACTTTGCGGGGAGAGGCACTTGGGTGTTTGCCGGACTCCACCAGGCTGTTTGGAGTCCTGATGTCTGCCCCTCCCCACGCTCCTTCCAGGAAGAGAGTGGGTTGAAAGGATGGGAAACCTGGGAGGATAACGGGGAGAAAATCAACTTTGAGAAGGTTTGAGGAGCAGTAATATTTTAAATATATCTCAGAGTAATCTGAGACAGGACAGAGCTTCTGTTCTCACAATCCTGCAGCGTTGCATGCGATGGGACATAAAGTTTTTTGATGCCGGACTGTGATCCCGTGACGCCAGTTTAGTTGTGTGAGTGTTAGATGGTCTCTGACCTTCTGTGGTGGAGGTTGCTGTGGCTGCAGAGCTCTCGGCTCACAGGGCGCCCTGCAGCCTGGGCTCAGTCCATCCCCGTTGCCTTTGATTTCTGAAAGGTTTGCATTTTAATGGGGCCTGGAGCCATTGCTAACTGCTGGGAGCTCTGCTCTTGTGTGCAAGCCCTTGCTGCCGGCGGCCCTCCTGCAGTAGATCAAAGTCCTTTGGCATAAAGGAAGATGACCTGCATTTTTATAGGGACCTCTAAAGAACAACAGTTTTTAGGAGCTCGGTGTAGCTCAGATGTTATTGATTTCAGGCTTCACTGAATGCATAAACTCAGCTGTTAGCCTCACTTAAGGGGAGAGAGATTTATTTGCTGGTGCAGGGATTTGTGTGTTGACACATGGGAACTCTGTCAGGATACTGGCAGGTGTGAGACTTTGGTAGCAAAGGCAAGGGCCTGAATGCAATGCATATATTTCTGAGGTGGACTAGACCTTGAGCCGGGGGTGCAGTTCCTGTGCGTTACTTGCCTAGTAAGTAAAAAAGTATTTGCTCAGATCAAGGTTGCAGTTCTATGGGACAGCCCTGAGTACAGAGCAGGAGCCTGAGGACTGCTACACTTGACATCGATTATTGGGGTACTAAGAGAGCAAAGGAGCACGTGGGTCATGATTGCCTCGCCGCGCTCCTTCCTCTGGTGGGTGCGCAGGCAGCGTCGGGGACGCAAGAGGCATCAGCAAGACGGTCTCTGTGCTCTTTGCTGCACGCAAGGACACGTTCACCCCGGGGTTACCGTCCTGCTGTGGCAGCCTCGGAGCTGAGCTCGTTTCAGATGTATGAATTTGTATTTGGCATCATTTGCCTTTGACAGTTTAAGTTTTATGCTGGCGCTTCTTTGTTTCTTCTCCCTGGTTTGGAGGCTTCATGGGCTTCTCTCTGAACTGGAAGGAGTTTCATATTCGCAATCAGGGTGGTATAAGTAGGATTTCCACCTCCTAGAGTGATGCCTGGAAGTGCTTGGATCAAACACAGCCCTGGGGTCCTTTTTAGTGGGGAGATGCTGCGAGAAGATTTGGTGTCCTGTTAGTTTTTCCAGTTCTTTTTCCCCGGCATGCTTTTTTGCTCAAGCATCCTAAAGGAATTGGCAATAGTGTTGTAACATGAGGAATTTTTTTCTTATGCAGTTTTCTAGGGAAGTTAGGAAAGACTGTTTTGACACAGGGAGAGCAAGTGCATTTGTGCCTGCAAGACACTGTGAAAATGCAGCCTGAGATTGTAATGAAGGTTACAAGAATGTTATCCCTGTACTACCTGATAAAGTTTCAGTGGCTTTGGTTGAAATATTTAGAATTGACTTAAATCACCTGCATTTCTTAGGGACAGATTTAAATGAGAGAATCACTAATCCAATGCTAAATTGTACTGCTTTGATCAAGGATTAAACTGAGCTGGAACTGGCTTTTGGGACTAGAGATTTGAAATGAACAGCCAGAGAGACGTTGTTACTTGTCTTCTATATTTTGGGACAGCTGATGTTTAAAGTACATCCCCAAGAGATTGAGCAAAAATAAATAATGCCTAGGCACTGTTGCTACCAGAATGAGCTCATCATGACTGGGCAGAAATTAAGGATGGGAGCTGGTATGAATTATGCTAGCAAGTAACAAACTCAGCTGCATTTCCCATCTGTAAATGCTCAAAAACTAACTATCTACCTATTCCATCCTAGGAGATGGTCAGGCCTGGTAAAAACATTTGTTATTTCGCACTAAAAATCCCACCATCTTTGTTTCAAAGAGAGAAGGGAAGACCTAGCGAAGGGGTCTGCAGAGGGATGTGTGAAGGAGAGAGGCCCAGCCCAGGTATCTGTCCTCTGCTCCAGGCATTTATGTGACCCTGTGTCCCAAAACCGTGTGCTCTGCCTGGGTCTGCGGCTGGATGCTTGCTAGGCGAGATACCCCTTCTGCTCAAAGTTGATTGTAACTTAATTGTAAGGTAAGGTGTTCAAATTTCAGCTATGGTGGCTGCTAGTAGTTTTATGTAGTTTTAAATTTCAACATCCTCATGGAAATGACGGTTGATCTCCCCGTACTAATTGCTACTCTCTGCTTCATAACAGACCCTTCCCACAGGCTGGCACTTCTTAGGCAAGCTTTCCTCCAACTCCCTGCTTTCTGCTGCATTTTCTTTTCCTTCCCTCAAACTCCGGCTGCTCCTCCCCAGCTAATCCCCTCACTTCAGAGAGAAATTCTTGCTGTCGGTCCTCTTGGATTCCTGCTCTCCTTTTCTTGCGGAGCCCTTGAGCTTTTCCTGGCATGGGGAACGTTCCCAGTTAATCCGGCAGGCATTCATACGGCTGGCCGGGGGCAGGCAGCGCTTCCCTGCCCGCAGCTCAGCAGCTGCCTTTGGCCAACATTGGCTCGTACAGCTCTAGGGCTCCTCACTCTTCTTCAAGGTCCCTTCATCCTTTGCGGAAGGTGCTATTGAAAACCCCAAGGAACAAACAGTCACTTGTCCAATACAATAATTAAACTTTCCTCAGTATTAGTGCTTTTTTCCATTGGAAAAGCTAAAAGACATTAGCAAATGCTGTGCATGTCACGTAGCAAATGTCTGTTTGAAGGGTTGTTGCCCCCCACGCCTGTGTTACTGCCATGCATCCCGCTGCCACAATTTCTATATGGCCATGCCTGATGTTCAGCTGAGGTCAGATTGGACTGTTTGGAGAGGTGGTTGGCTTCCCTGCTAGCGCGCAATTACTGCAGCAAATCAACTGTATTTTATAAATAAGTAAACAGAAGTGGTGGAGATCCTAAATCATTAACCAGATACATGTGTCAGCCTGAAAAGTAGCAAATGTGGCAATTTAAAGGTGCCCTCGCTGTTTCTTCTGCTTTCCAAAGCCTGCAGCTCAAGGGAGGGGGTGCTCTGTAAGAGCTGGTGAGACCAGGAGCTGCCTGAGCCACCAGCAGCACGCACCGAGGGGCCTGGACTCTGCTGCTGAGGCAGAAGAAAAAGCCTGGTTGCTTGGTTTGAGATGCTCAAGCTTAAAACATGTTTATTTTTGTCCACTCTAATTCCTCTCAGTGTGTGGTGTGAATGATGTCAGAGTAATAAAAGTAATTTTGCTGTTCCTTTGTCAAAAGCTGTCATTTGGAACATGTCAGACATCAAAATTTGTAAAAAAAAAAAAAAAAAGTTCTGCTTTGCTTTTACTCATCTCTGTGTTTTTCAGCCTTTTAAGCTTCACTCAGTCATGTTTACTACCTTTTTTCTTTTTTTTTTTTTTTTTTTGGACTAGATGCTTCCTTTACTTTTTGTTCTTCCTCTCTTGTGTTTGAATGGGAACTGAGAAAATAAGTAAGAAAAAAAATCCACCCCAAAACCCCCAGGAACAAACTAGAAGAATGTGTTCAGAAAAACTGTCAAATAGTGTGAGACTTGCAATAAAATTATCGGTTTTAACACAGCAGCTTTTATACCGAGATCCAGATTTTCAAAGATACCACATTTGTGCATGTAGGCATCCTGACTTGTCCTTTAGACAGAAGTTACTGTGCCCTGTTCAGCGTAGAAAGAAGTTTGGCTTTATTTCTATGTTTTTGTTGTGAACAGTTTTGTGGAAATCAATCCCAAGAATCAGGAACAGGCTCTTGCGCCATGTCGCCTTGTTTGCTGTACAGCAGTATTGTGTCGTAAAGCATCCTGGCGGGTTTCATAGCAAGGAGCATTTCTGTGACTGGGTTTCTGTCACCAAAAGATTTGCTTGCTGCGGAAAAACAAGAAATTTTTTAGATCTTTTGTTGACAAGGAAAAAAAAAAAAAAGAAAAAAATGGGTAAGCAGGTAAACTGTTTCCATCCTGTGGTGTGGTGCCAAGTCCAGGGCACCGCACAGTGAAGTGTTGGAGTGAAGAGTTCTATGGAGCATCTATTCCTGGAGGAGGCAGCAGTCGTTATTATTGTATTTACCCCCTGGAGTAGCCAGTAAAATAAAGCAGTTTTTATTTAGCAGGTGGGCAACCAGCACAGAGAGAAGCCAGGCTTCTCCCCAAAATGCAGCCGTGGCATGGAGGTTGAGCCCACGGTCTCAGAAACCTAAGGCTGAGCGCAATGCTATAGCCCTCGCTTGGCCGCTTTTTCTTTAGGACGATCGTTGCCTCCTAGGATTTATCCTCACCCGCATGTTTCATAGCAGAAGTCATCTCGGAGGCTGCTGCGGTGAATATTTATGGGGTTGTTCCTTCTGCAGCAATGAAAGCCGGGCAGTGGTGAGCACAGGAAAACTCCCTAAGCCCAAACCACTGAGCGGGCAATAGCTGTGATTCCTCTTCTGTCGGCTTCAGCCCTTTCCATATCTCATTAATAACTCACGATTGGGCATGTTTTATTTATGTCTCCTAATGAAGCCCATTTTTCAGCCTGATGCTCTAGCATCCCAGGTGACTGTCACCTGCTCTGAGCGCAGCACGGCTCCTTCGGCCCCAGCTCATCCCTCATCTTCCTCTGGGCTCCAGGGGCAGAGAGGATATTGGTCTCATAGGGGGGTAATTGAATGAAAAAGGGCCCTCGCAGCCCAGAGGCAGGTGATAAATCCTTGCAGGGAAGCCAGTGTGCAAGACAGTGTGTCCGAGGTGGCATTAACCCTTCCTGCTGGAAAGGTCCAGCGTGTGCTGGTTTCCTGAGGGCAAATCCTGCCCAGATCCCACGTGTATGCTTTGGTTACAACAGGAATGAAAGCCCACTCTGCATTGCTATGAATACATTAAACAAGTGCAGTTGCGCTGGCCTACGCGACAGGCGCGCCGTCCCTTTGCGGTGATGCACAGTAAGTCCTAGGCTGTTTCTGGAGTGGTTTGGAAAATTTGGGCTTTGTGGTCCCTAGCTGTAAACTACTGCAAAAAAGGGGTGAATTCCTTGTGGTTCTTGTGCATGTCTATGCATCCTTTCTGTTTTGCATCTAAAACTGTGTGTGGGTTGGTTTGTTTTTTTTTTTTTTTTTGTTATTAAAGCTAGAAACAGGGGTTGGGGACTCTTCATCCAATATCTTCCATTTATGTTATTGCGATTAACAATTTGTGTGTGCTGGGGGTTTTAATGGGCATTTATTTTCTCTGTAACAACTACCCCAGCTGTCCCTGTTGAGACTCTCAGCAAAAGCCTGGGATGGTGAGAGCAGGTACCGGGGCACGTCAGCGCTAATGCATGCTGGCAGTGCTCGAGAGGGCCCCGGGATGGGAACAGTGAGGGGATGCTGTGGGTCAGCATTGGAGTGGTGCTGGCAGAGCCATAGCAAACTGAAAAATTAGCTTTTTAGACTGACCCGATTCCTCTTTGCATGGTGGGGATAGGGTTTTCCAAGAGGTGGCTGGTATTTAGGTGGCTAAAGGTGTAGGTGGATGCTTACTGGAAAAACAAAAGAAACAAACAAACAAAAACCTAAAGAAAAAAATTATCCAAGCTCCCTAAATATTTTCATTGCCTGAACCTTTTTGATTTCACAGCCTCTTGGCAAGACAAATGGACTTGCGGCCCAAAGAGGCAGGAGGTGTTTTTTCCAGCAAGGCTGTGTGAAGCTGGAGGAGGGGTTTCTGTGCCTTGGCCAAGCACATTTCCCACTGTGTTCTCATGACCAGCGGTTTCAAGAATCAGGAGGGAGATTTCGGAACATAGCTAGGAATTAAGACCTCCTTAATTCCAGTAGAAGCTAGGAGCCTAGACAGACTTGGAAATCTGTTCCTTGATGCCCAAGACACTTAAAAACATCCCACCCACATATGCCTGTTTCTTTACACATCTCACTAAATGGGAAAATCCAATTCTTTAGCTCCCCCCGCCCCCTTTATCCCAAGCAAGAACTTTTTGGTTGAACTGCTTGTCTCAAAAACTTTTTTTTTTTTCAACCAAGATGAGTATTTTCACCAGAAACGGCTTTCAAAATCAGAAGAAAGGCAGTTTCTGCTTTCCCAAGGGAATACCCAGATAATGGATTTTTTTGTTGTTGTAAATAAAACTAGTTGTTGGGTTTTTGACTCTCTCTCTAGTGCTTGTGAGCTGGGGGAGTGATCTGCACGTGCTCTTGCTGTGGTGAGTCAATGGCAAGAAACAGCAGCCCCGGTTGGCAAGGGGTGACCTACAGTTCCCACGTGGTGTGGAGAGCCCCTTGCAAAGATAACCTGGCCCTTTGCTGCTGCACGATGAGACTGCCAGACCTGTTATCTGGCTGTAATTGGGAAGCAGAGCGCCTGCTTGGGGGTTGAGAGAAGCCCATTAAGGAGGATGGGGTAAATAAAGAGTAGTGAGCTAATGGCAGAGTGGAGTGATAAGAAGTGCTGGTTGAAGGAGGATTACTGCTATGGGTGATGTACCATCTCACAGGGTGGCACTGGGAGGACAGACGTACCTCCCTATTCCCACTCCATCACCAGCTTTTGCTATTTAATTAAGAGCCATGTGATGTTCTTGGGGTTTTACCTGCTGGGGTCGTTGAGTGAGGGGAAGCCTCTCCATCTTTTGTGGTAGCAAGGAGGAAATTTGAAAACATGGTTTTTACAGCCCCAAAAGATAAATGGTTGCCTGTCTTATGCGGGCAGATTGTGATTTAATGTTAAGCTAAAGCTGGGAGGGAGGGCAGGAAGACCTGACTCCTCCTGAGCACTGATTTTGACTTTATACTCGTCTTCGTCTCAGCCCTTTCCACCCTTCAGGTCTCTCATAACTCACCTTCAGGAACATCCTCCCTCTGCCCTTGGGCAATGGGTTTTTTATTGATCCTGGATTGTGCACGATTGGCAGTCTTGCAAATTAAAGGCAGAACTTGACGGGAGGACAAGGAGGGCGTAGAGGCCACACTGATGCTGTTGGGACCATTTGCCGTGGCTCCAGTCGATGGGCTCCCTGCGAAGGGATGCACCGCTGCAGAAATGGGCAGCCTGGATGATGGCATCAAGACTTTCAAGAGCAGTCCGGAGGAGTAATTTTAATAGCACTGTCTGTAGCCTGGTCATAAATTTGTTCTTATGCTTCTCTTTTGCTGACTTAGAAATATGAATGGGGCATGGCGTGCGGGAAGTCGTTTGCTGCTGTATTGCCAGGAGGTCTTGAAAGGTGTTGTAGATCCTGTTATCGATCAAGGCTTAAGTGGATGGGTTTGCCCATTGGATGCAGAGCCTTGAACATCACCCTGTGCCCATGTGTCCCCTGGCACAAGGGCATGTCGCGGTGACGCACAGGCAGCCCCTGAGGCTGGGAAGTGCTGCTGATTTGCATCTCCAGTTTGCAAGCTCAGCCAGGTGTTTTTGGAGAATGAAGAAAAATTTCTTTGACTTAGATGATGTTTAATCTGCTTTATCGTATAGAGAAAAATCAGGCCTTGAATTTGGAAAGCTGTAGAAGGTCCACGAGGTCACCACTGGCCAATGTTCAGAGTGTATGAGAAAGAAATGTGAATTCAGATGATAGTGTGGTTTGACAATTGCCATTTAACTATTTTTTAAATAAAACCGAGTTTGCCAAAGTTTGGAAGAAGCAGTGAGCTCAGGGTCAATATAAACAATATTTTAAAAATATTATTTCAGAATTAGCATCTTTCTGCTTATAGGTGTGTCTGAAGCTTCTCGGTTTCCATTGTATACATGTCACCAGAGAGGGTTTGGATGTTAAAACTGTAGATCTAAAGTTGTTTTCTGTCTGGTAACCGAGATACTTTCCTCCTGACTCCTTTCCTTACATACAGCTATGTGAGATTTTTGCCTGCTTCTTCTGAGTCAGTGAATAACACAAAGCAGCCTGGAAACCAGCATTTAAAACAGGTGAGGAAATACCTTGATCTCCTATTCCCCTGCACCTGTAGAGCTTTTTATCTGTAGCATCTCTTCCCTCGTGTACAGGCATCTGACTTTGCATACTCATGGGTATGTGCCAAATCACACTTCTTCATTTATTTTGGAACTGACAGGGGATCTGCAGTAGGTCTGTCTGGAGGCCAATCTGCTCCTGTGCCCCAGGGCCACGTCAAGGAAATTCATGGAGTTTTTAACTCCATTAGCTTCTCAGTTGCTCTGCTCCCTCAGTGTGGCAGGAAGTACTTTTGTTTTAATTGTGAAAATCCACCCAAATTTGACAGAATTGAATCTAAAATCACCCCATGGGCACCCCCAGTAAATATTGTATAATGCTTTTCTCCCTCCTTGTGAGTCTTAAAATTCAGGGCTCCCACCAGGCTGCTGTGTGCCTCCAGTGTGACATCTGAGGCAACTAGACAAAATTATAACCCCACATCAGTGATTTTTTTTCCTTAACTTCTTTCTGCTATATTTACCTACAAAAATATTTAAAAAAGAAAAAATCCAAAAATCAGGTGCTAGAAAGGCAGGAATTCAAGTTATCTACAGACTGATGTTACTAGTATGAGATGTTTTATATCCTTGCTGGCAGATCTAGGCTTTCTATCCTGTCTCAGTGTAAATACCTGGTAAGGAACTAGGTTTTCATTTCATACTTTGATAGAATTACTTTGAATAGTAATGGATAAAATGAAATGGCTTATTAACTAACAAAATATTTTAACAGTGCATTGCAGAAGAGTAAGAGGACAAAAACAATGTGAAGTGAGGTTTCAGTGTTCTGGCTCTGGTGGAGTCCTGAGATGATAACAAGGCTACGTATTAGCAAGGTATAAAGGTCTGTACTTTAATTTATATTTCTGTAATCTGGCCAAAAAAGGATGTTTTTATGAGTTACACATACAAACAGAGAGCTAAACAACATTGGCTTTTGCTGTAGGCTAAAATTAGGGTCATTTTTCAATTAGTTCCAACAAATCTGGTGGTCACTAGCTGCTCTCCTAATGCAACAGCTAGTGAGCAACCAGAAGTGCTTCTCTAGCTTTCCGCTCCCTCCCTGACACATTATGCTGGCTCATTTAGCTCAGGAAAAAGGAGCTATCTGTCTCCTTACAGAGTAGAGTATGATAGGATGGGATCTGGGCAGGATCCCTCCATTCACTTTGGTCTCTGTTGTATGAGCTAGTTGCATCCCACTGTACTCAGGGGAAGGAAAATAGCACCATGTGCCTCATCCTGGGGTCTAAGTTTTTGGGAAAAAAAAATATTTCCATTGTTTTCTTTTAATAGGTCTCTACAAAAACTTTTCTCTAAATGTGCCGTGTTGTGCATTTGAGGCTCAGTGGGTCCGATGCACTGGAGTTGGGGTTATGTCCTTGCCCAGGCTGGCAGCCTAGTGCTGAACTTTTCTCCTCTTCTTGGTTTCACTTGGATCCTGAGGGTTATTGTAACCTAGTTTTTTGTGAGCAATTTCCTTTTCTCTCTCTCCCTCTTGCTCTTTTTGCTTTACAGAGTATAGCCAGATTAATCGCACAAAGCCATGGAAATAGAATGATAGAATCATTTAGGTTGGAAAAGACCTTCAAGATCATCAAGTCCAACCATCGACTATGCCCACTAAACCATGCCCTGAAGTGCCTTGTCTATGTGCTTTTTGAATACCTCCAGGGATGGTGACTCAACCGCTTCCCTGGGCAGCCTGTTCCAATGTCTGACAACCCTTTCAGTAAAGAAATTTTTCCTAATATCCAACCTAAACCTCCCCTGCCGCAACTTGAGGCCATTTCCTCAAATCATCAGCAGTGTGTAATTCAGGGCTTGATAACTGATATTGGGAGGGTGCAGGGGAAGGGTTGTGCTCCTTACAAAACTGCCACATGATTTGTCAATCCCCAAGACATCTGTCTGCATTTCCTTTTTTACAATCTATTTCAGGAAGCACAAAACCAAAAGGAAACTAACTGCCTTTTCAAATAAATGGTCTATCTTCACAACCAATACACCCCTTCTCATCCAAGTGCATTGGACTGTAGAGGAACAGTCATGAGATAATATTTTCTCCTCATACACACTCTTTTTTCCACCGAGAAAACATGCCTGAGCAGAAAACAAGTGCTTTGGACATTTGTCCAGAATCTTGCAGCAGTTTGCTTTGTACTGTTGCTATTGCTGTGACTGTGCTGCTTTGGATAGATCAGTATCTGTTGTACTGGGGCCAAACACCAAATAAAAGAATAAAAGTGATTAAGTTGCTGAGATATCTGTGTGTGATCATACTTTTCACCAAGGTACCTCAGCCTAAATGTGAAGTTACCAGAGACTCAGCTTTTTCTATGAGACGATGTAGTCTTTTTTCTGGTGACTGGCATGTAACCAAGAGGAAATATCATCCTTCTTCAGTCAAAGGCTTTGCACGTAACTCTTGGGGTTCTTTTCCCCTTTCCACTTGCTTATATCTTGTTTTGCTTAAAATATGTTTGTATATCTTTAGAAGTTTTGGGAAATTAGGAATGTAACTGATATGTCTGCAAGTGAGGAAGGCAGGGTCTTTCTCCCCATCTAATTTCTTCCCAGGTCTATTGCAACCTGTGTGAGTGGTCCAAGAAATGGAGAAAATTCCCCAAACTTCCTTGGGAGTTTTTTTGGTTAAAAGGGAGAGTCAGAACCCAGAGATCCATGGGATCTATAGAGTTTTGTTGTACCTGCCATTAGAAACTTCTTCCTCAGGACAGAATGAGCTTTTTATCCACAGTCAGACTAAAGAGAAAGAGACGTTTCCCTGAGAAATAGGCGATGACTGGGTGGTCAGGACATTCACGTGAGCAGAGAGATCCCAGCTCAGATCCCTGATGTGCCTGATTTAGATCTGGAGCTGGAATTGGCATCTCAGGTTATTTTAGGTTATCAGTTATGATATGTACAGCCTCTGTATCATCACAGGGAAAAAAAAAAAAAGTTCAGTTTTTGCAAGACAAAAAAGTACTTCCCTGCTCAGATCTGCTGCCAGTGCAACAAGAAATGCACATAGAGATATGAATCCAATAACACAGGTCTCTCATCCTGAAGTAATTCTTTCTCTGCCTGTAAGTGAGGGTTCCAAGGGATCGGTTTATCCACTATCTGTTCAGTGGTCCTAGCTGGAAAATAAAACAGTGGCCAGTTAGTTTACTTACCAGTCACTGTCCCTATGTATTAGCAACATGTGTGGTCTTATATCCCAGAGAAACTGGCAAGGTCTTGTCTTTGACAAAACCATCCCAGATTGGTAAAGCAGGAAGAAATAACTCCTTTTTGTTTCTATGATACGTAGCTGAACATTCATAAAAATGAGACGTTTTCAGAAAGTAAGGAATTTAAATAGTAATAGTATGCTGTGTTCCTCCTGTAAAGCAAGCATTGCTTCCCTGAGCAGTTAATTTCTTACGCATTATCTTTCTTTGAATCTATTCTTATGTTTTATGATGAACTCCCTTCCTGCCCTGGAAAGAGCTATTGTTTACAGTTTTGTTTTCAAGCAATGATCATAATAACAGATACTAAAATGACTCAAGACATTCAGGTACTAGAGCACCTGCATTTATACATTCCTTTCTGGGAAGAAAACCCCCAAAACGTAGAGAGGGGATAAAACAGACTGATTTGAACAACAAAAAGCAATTCTAACATCCCTCACAGAGTAAATTAAAATGATTATAGTGTTTCTGATATATTTTTCCTGGAAAAGAGTCAAGAGCTGAGCTTTTGTTGAGCAAGTTCAGGCTTTGTCTGTGTGTCTGTCTAGCTAAGGTGGTATCATTTGGTGCAGTGGAGTAGGCTGGTTTCAGGTTGCAAGCAGTACAGGAGATGTGCTGATGGTTAAAACCTCAGTGGCCAGGTCCACCCTGATTTTGGGAACCTCAGGGGGTGAAGTAAATCCCGTGCAGCCCCGACCCTGCAGCATATCCATATTGCTGCTGATAAACGCAGATGGATTAGCTGCAGTCTTGGGCTCATGCTCCCTGTACTGCATAGGAACATACCCAACGAGAGAACAAGAGCTTGGTCCCTTTCCCACATCTAGGCATCAGATGAAGTTCAACCCAAGGACTGAATATCATCAGCTTTTAAGAGCTGTTGAGGGTCCACATGAAGAGAGCTGGAGATGTTACTGGTGGAAAACAAAGTCCACTGCCATATTTGTTTTGCTGTCATGTCACGCAGTCCTGCTTCATGCAGGGTGGGTGTTTTGAGGAGCTGCTTTTTGGGCAGAGCGTATGTGGCTCATGTGTCTGTCTGTGGGGGTAGGAGCCAGGCCCCAGGTGCCCCGGGGAGGAGCACTTGAGTCCAAGAAGATTGAGATGAACAAAACCTGGGAGGTGGCTGGGGACACAAAGTCATCAGGTGGCTGGTGTGAACTTGTGTCATGGCACTGAATTCAAGGACACTGTGACTGCATTGGCCTGGGATTTGCTCCAAGGACCTGTTTTGTCTAGGGGCTTCTTTGCAAACCCTGTGTTGGACACCCATAATTTGGCTTGGGCCTTTTGAAGCCTTAAAGTATCAAGCTGGATCTAAGTAAGGTTGTCCCTCCAATGCTGCCTTTTCCCCAAAGGGAGCTGTGAAATCTCATCGAAGCTGAAGGTCTCCAGAAGTGGCCTTGGATCACAGGAGGAAGTTTGTTTGTGCATGTCCCTGTCATGTCTGGGTTGGAGCCTGGATCCTCTGTGGTCGCCTCTTTGGGGCCTATTTCAGGTCCATGCTGATGTCTTCCCACCACAGCCACAAGGAATGTGACTTAGAGCCGTGGTGCCTGGAGGGAGCCCAGCAGGACCAGTCTGACCAGTGGGTTGGTGTGATGGGACCAGTGGGACAACCTCCATTGCTGGCTTTAGCCATGTTCTTGGGAGTTGTCGGAGTTACCGAAGCTGGGTTGCCAGAACCCTGCTGCACCCAGAGTATTTGCCAAAAAAAACCCCCTTTATCTGCCACTTCTACTGTAGCTTGGGGTAGCATGATTTTTTCATTTTCCAACAGTTGCACCACTTTTTTTCCCTGCACGTAAGCATCAAATGCTGTTTGCTGAATATTTCACTTGTTCTTATTTGGACTGAAGGTTTCTGTTACCACTGGCCCTTAGGGGACCAATTTAGCTGCACTGAACCAGTTTTGGTGTTCAATTCCTTCTTTTCAAAGAGCTGCATTTCCACATCAGTTGAACCCTTCGTATGCTGGCATCTTCCACACTTCCAGCTCAATGAATGTTTAAAAAAGATATTTCTCCCTCCTGTCTATCCCCACATATATATATGCCTCTGCTATCTAAATGGTGGGGGGACATGAAAGTCATGCTGAGAAGCGGGGGAGATTTTAATGTAAATGATATACCGCAAGGGACACAACCTCATTCCGGCTGAGTGAGGTTTTGTGCACAGAAATGCAAAATATTCAGCCCATGTATCATTAAAGTGTTGCAGCAAAGCCTCTCCTAGCCAGCAAGTGCCTGAGTAAATTCTGAATTGCTGACCGTGTCTCAGCTTTCTGAACCCAATCTGTGCTATGATACCGTCTTTCGCAATTGCAAACACGTCCTGCAGCATCCCATTGTTTGCAGGGTTCTTGTCCTAAGTAAATCTTCTCCCTGTTGGTGTCTTGTGGCTTTCATGCCTTGATGGGGAAGCCTGCAAAATTCACTTTGTTCTCTTCCAGTCTTAGTAAGCGATGCAGGCAGAGGAGGTAATTTCATAGTCTGTTGTGCTTTTCTGATAAAATACACAGGATTAAAGATGATATGGGTGTTTTGGTGCCCATAGTATTATGAAATAATGCTTAGAGATTGGAAATGCAATACATGTGAGTTTTGTTTTAGGTTATGACTTTCCTTTATTTAACCAAAGTTTGTGATGTTGATGTCATGGTGGAGAAGAGAGGGCTTTGTGTTTTATTACAGGGAGTTTTCAGAAGCATCGTTCTGACTTCAGTACATGGGTCTTTTCATGAGGCTGGTGCCCTGCAATCACACAGATGCTTTAGAAAAGCCCATCTCACTGTCTTATTTGAATCATCTTCCCACACTCAGCTGCATAGGAATCAGCCTATTCAGACTTTACAGAATAAAGATACTAGAGCCAAAACAAACTCCTGGAGAGGATCCCTGAAGGTGGTGTATGCATGTATCCTGCACTGAGTGTGCAAATACCCCTAAATCTTATATATTCCTTCTGGGCCATTAAGCGGGATCCTTATTTCCCTTCATATTGTAGCATCTGAGTGATGGATTGCAGAACTCTACCTATTGCCTGCCTATCAGTTTAACTTCTCAAAGCCCTTTTGGAAGCCATGGTGCTGTATAAGCAGAAGACATAATTATTTAAAGGTTTTTTTCCTGTAGCTATTGGCACAATGGCATCCAAACGGTTGTCTTCACCCTAGCTGGCACAACACTTTCTCAATGTAGGACGGAAAAAGCCTGATGAAAATAGGTCAAGGGACCATGATGTAAATGTTAGTACTTAAGATCTCTGTCACAAGCTGGTGTAACACAGCATATGTGCTGTGTTGGCTCGGTCTGGTATGTGGTGTTCGGGGGAGGTATGTGTTTTAATGCTGGTACTGTGTAAATTGTATTATACTAGTTGTGTGTTAGTGTTAGTAGTATATTATAGCCCTGTAGGCTGTGCAGGGATATACTGTGTGCAGGGTAATACAAAATTTGAATGATTGAAATCTCGTCCTCAGCATGGCTGACTTCATAGAGCATCCAGGAGAGGCATTAGGCATGTTCATGTATTTCCCTTCCCATCTCACACACAGGCTGTTATCCCCCCCCGGCTCCTGTTTACTGGACGCTGCTGTTCAATTCTGCATAGTCAGACTCTGCTATTTAGGGATAGCTCTGAAGCAGCATTATTTGTTTGCTTTTCCCATTCCATATGTGTGATCCCCCCCTTCCCTTAAAGCCACAAAGAGAGCCGGGTAACACATGCAGAAGACCCTGCCTGCACACTTGGGCTTGCAATGACCACCCAAAGCCCAGGACACCTTGCTCTTCCAGTTCTCCCCTGTGCCAAAAATGTCTCTGAACAGGTTCCGTGTTTGGTGGCTAAGGAGATGTCAAGCTGATCTCCAGCACAAGCCCAGGTCATTGAGGTCTGGGATCCATTTATGTATTTGTGGCTTATCCTCTCGGCTCTGGTAGTCGAGTTATTAAAATGAGGCTTGTCAGCACACCGAAGAGGGTTGGGGGGGGCTTTGCATCTTTCATGCGGTTTGATCCTGCTTGGCTTGTTAACACTCAGTTGCTTTTGTGATTAATTATTTAGTCTTCTCCCTCGGTACTGGGGTATAATAGCGCAACCCCCATTTCTGCTGAGATTCACAGATCTTTGCTTTTCCCTGCAAGCCCTTCGTGCCACCTCAAAGCGCAGAGCAAGGAGGTCCAGGCTGTGGCGCTTAAAGAGCCCGTCAGCTGCCGGAGCTGCTGCTGCTCACCCTGTGGCAGCCAGGCAAGGACCAGGGCTCTGCCCGCGGGTGGCTGTCAGTCCCAGCTAGTGCACCTACCCAAGTCAGTGGGGAGCAGTGGGGAGAGCTGTCCCAGAGTGCCCTGTCCCTCCAAACAGCCTCTCGCTCCAGTGAGTACTTGCTTGATGGGGAGACATCAGATGGGTGCAGTCAGACACAAGAATCGCAAATCGGAGGTGAACTTGTCAGTAGAGAGACTTTATTTGGGGAGTCAGGCTTGGCCGTCCCCTTCCCTTTCTCTTTTGGATGCCTTTTGAATAGCTTGCAGTTCAAGTTTTTGTAATCACTCGGGCATAGCTTCTTCAGCCGTTTGGTTTTGGGGATGTTGCTTGTTGTCTTGATTTGCTCTCTAAGGACCCATATGCGAAGAAGTTTGCCAGCTCTCTGAACCCAGTGCACGGGCACCTGCTTGCACATAGCAGAGGCTTGTGCCCGTGGTGGGGCAGGCGTGCGATGCCCCCCAAGCGTGCTGCTGCGGTTAGGTGCTGGTGTGTGTTCGCACACTCCATGTGTGTAGATGGCTGTAGGGTGAATTTGTGCCCAGTGGGTGCTGTGGTGGTCGTTACTGGGGTTATATTTTGAAATGGGTGAGCCGAGTGCTTGTAACATCCGAACCATCGCCTGTCCTCTGGTGCTTCGGGGCCCGTGGACCACGTGCAACTGCCGGCCCCTGGCTCTGGAAGGCGCCTTCCTCCCTCCCCGAGCATCCTCAGCTGTGCTTCCCGCTTGAAGCCCCAACTGCTGGATAAGGCGAGGCCTGAGGTCTGAATAATTAGCAAGGAATTAGCTGTGTTTTCTTTATGAGACAGTCTCCCAGGTTCCTCTGATGTTTGCATCCCTCTCCTTTCATCTCGCGCCTCTGTGGCAGGCGCCCTGCACCGCCGTGGGACGTGTGGGAGGCTCTGCCGAGGGGTGGGCAGGCGCAGCCCAGCGCAGCGGGGCTGGGAGCCGGTGCTCGTGCCTCGATCTTCTGAGTCCAGATGTGACTCGGGGGGGCATGAGTCTGTCCTTCACCCTGCTGCAAACTCCCCGTCTGCTGATGGATGAGCCATCTTCCTTCAGGTCTGTACCGTAGTAAAGTGCCAACTCCCCTCCCCATCAAAGGTGTTGGAAAAGCTGATTACTTTATGCTTAGGAAGCTGATGAAGCATTAGCCTGTGTTTCTTTATGTTTTATTGGGGTCCATAAATTAACTGGAAACTCAAAATGATGAGGAAAGGAGCCAGGGAGAGCAATTATTTTTTGGGAAGACATTATGACTAATGGTTTTGCTACATGTTAATTGAAAGTGTTGGAAGTTTTAGCAAAGTAACACCTGAAGGTAGCTGGTGCTGAGTGTGTAGAGCAGACTACAACAGGCTGCATCACTTGCTATTTAGGAAGCTCAGTAGTAACCAGAAGGTGTTAATCAAATAGCATCTTTAAGACTTTGAGCTAGATGAGGGAGCCATAAAGCCGTAATCCTCTGAACATCCCCATGACTGTTTTTAAAGCTCAGGCCCCTGCCGGCAGACCAATGTTGTCTGTGCTGCAGTTACCCCACAGGTTACAGTTTTTGAATGGCTCATCCCTACCAGATCCATTGGGGATGTTTTACCTGACCTCCCAGGGCTGTAATTTGGTGTAAATCTGTGCAAAATCTTCTTTGGGGCCCCCTATGCAGATGTGGAGGGCTCGTGGCCTCTGCCCACGTGCCCTTACCGTAAAACTTTGAACACACGGATCCAAGACTTCAGACACCTCCCAGGTGGGTGGCAGTGGGTCCCTGCGAGCCCTGGCTGCCCACCACAGTGTGATGGGGACTGTCACCATCGTGGTGCGGAGTGCCACTGGGGCCCTCCCTGTCCCTGGGGCCAGATCCAGCTTGTGGGAATGATGTCTCGTTTCCGATCGAAGAATCATAGTGTGTGCCTCCACCTCTAGTGTCCATTAATAGCACATAAATAACCCGCTTGGGTCAGAGATGCTGAGGGTAATACGTAAGCTGGAAAGAATCCAGAGTGGACGCTGGACTCGCTGCCCTGGCAGTTAGATCATAGCAAAAATAAAATTCAAGCTCCAGATGCCCTTTTCTTTTTCAAACTCAACCAACTCTTGAAATTACATTGGGCCACACCATAAGTGTAGGTACCCCAGCTGTAGATTTTTCACAACATTTTAAGACCCCAGTACCATAACCGTTGAGCCATACTGGTCATATTATTTACTAATAGTTACCATTTTAAGGGCTGGTTCTTGATATATTAGCTTCACTTTATACCGTTGCTTAGTCTACTTAATGCTCGTGGAACTATTCATGTTACAGGGAAAGCAACATACATGATAACGTGTGGGATTCAGACCACCTATAAGAATATGTTTACCTTCTCATTTTTCAAGAAATTAGCAAAAAAAGATAGTTCTGTAACAAAAGAGTATATGAAGTAAGGAAGTTTAAAATACACATTATATACAACATCTTGGTAAAGTCCCACTTACAAAATCATTAAATCTCTCAAATTATTATCTAAATAAATATTTTATTGTATTTTAATGTGCTTTATTATATTCTACATTGCCCTGAGCACCTTGACTTCATAAATAAAAGAATTACTATGTAGAGTCTTTGCAATACAAAAATTAATGCCTAAATGCTTGGAGACTTATAAAAATTTCAGCAGGTTTTCTAAGGCTAGTGATAAGGGTTCATAAACACACTAATTTTTCCACTCTTAAACATTTCAGGTCAATGGAGTACAAGAGGAGATGTTAACAAAACCAGTGCTCTCTTAATAAGAGACTGGAGTGTTTGGAGGGCAGCATACCCGACTGTTATACTGCAGCACTCTCTAATAACATCTCCAGACACTGCAATAGCAATAAAGCATGACAAGATTGTATAATAACTCTATTAATCACTTTTTCCAGTAACATGAAAAGAGCATGTTACAGCAATCATCTAACTCCCACCCCCTTTCAGTGCCTCAGGAAATTTGGGGCAATTATTGCAGAGGACCACCATCTGTTGTTTTAGTCTCTGAATTCACTTTAACTCCATTTTGGGGTGGTGCATTCAGTGTGTTTTGCTTCTTGGAAGGAACTGGGAGCAGGACACGCATGTGTGTCTGTCCCACCTGCCTGCCAGAAGAGGCTGCGGGAAGGGGACAAAGCCAGTTTGATACAAAGGCACATTAAATGTGCTCAACCCAGCTCCCCTCCTGATCTGATCTCGAGTCCTCGCTTGCATTATTTATGTGTTTTTTCCCTAGCTTTATGACGTGGGGGATGGGCCAGGAGGAAGGCTCTGGGGTGGGAGCACCTTTGTGCTTGGTTTATGGTAGGAGCCCGTTGTAGGGTGGGCATCGGTGCCCTCTCCAGCCTGGGGTCACATCTCCTGAGCCCTGGGCAGGGTTGGCAGTAGAAACCCTGATGCTGGTGTGGCTCTGCATCGCGCACAGGAGCATCCGCATGTCGCCATGACGTGTTCCCTGGCAGGGGAATGGCTCCAAAGTCCTCGGTGGCCAAAGAATCATCATGGGATAATGCCGCAAGCGGTCTCTGGATGGATGGCCAACTGCCGATTAAGCACACAACGGGGAAACTGTGGGTTCTTTCCCCCCTCACATAGATTTGCGCATCTAATGACCGCTTGGGTAGCAGACATAAAATTGGGTTAGATGGAGAGGTTTCCAAAAGGATGCTACTTGACCTCTACCACCCACTCTTTCAAAAGCTTCTCAGTAGCCAGGAGACATCCCAGAAGAAGGTAATTAGGTTTGCGCTATTTCAACCTCCTCTGATCCCTAAGAAAGAGTTAATTACAGTCTTTTCCCTCTTGCTCAAAGGTGGCTGGGTATTATTATCAGAGCTGTAATTATTCATGCTAATTGCTTATTTGGAGAGGGAGAGAGAATGAGAGAGAGAAACCCCAGACTCCACATCAGTGATTAGCAGAGCAGACCAGGTGCACTTCGTTAAGGCTGGACTGAGGTAGCGCAAGGGGCTGGAAGGAGGTTGGGGATGCCGGAGTGGTGGTGAGTGAGTGGTGGAGCAGACTTGGTCCTGCTAATGCTGCCACCTCCTCCAGGACTGAGAAAAAAGAGCATGCACTTCTTGCAGACCTTCCTCCGGTGGAGGGCACTCCGAGGTAATTGTACTGCTGACTGGAGTCTTCATTTGTTTTGTGGCTTAATTAACCTTTCATCTTTTTTTTGGTTTCGTTTTAAATCTCCCTACGAGGGAGCAGGGTGGGTTGTGAGATGCATGTCTGAGGTTTGTGTTTAAGCTCCTCTGCAGATCTTGTGGCTGATATTTCATTAACTGAACAAAAACTTCTATGATCCCCTGACTGCCTTGGTGTTGGTGGTTTTGAGTTGGAAACGGGAAAAGGAGGTGGTGTGTCTGTCCTCTTCCCTAGTTATGGGCTTTTAATAATAAGGCTGATTTCTTTCGGAGGCTTATTCCTGTAACCAGATCTGGGGTTTGCCTGTTAAAAGTAATGGATTTAAGCTTTATTTGTTGGTGGCTAAGGGTACCTGAAGTGCAATGGTCCTGATTAGATGCTTTTAAGGCAGCAGCATGGTAAAATTTAGCACGCTGCAGAAGCTGGGACTTGGTGGGAAAATGCTGTGGGAAGCTGTCTCCTCGGGCATACCTGGAGCGGTTTGGGGATGGTGGTGTGCTGTGAGTGTGATGGCACACGCCGGCAGCTTCTGAAGCGACCAAACTTTTGGTGAGGTAGGAGCTTGTTGTGAGGACTTGAGTCATCCCTAAGAAGTAGTTATTTTATTTTACTTTATTCTTTCTTCCAACAGCAGGACTATGTGTCCTGCTTGACTAGGGTTGCAAAACTGCTCCTGGTATCTAATCTTTGCGTGAGTCAGTGCAGTGCTGAGCAGTCCACTGTGGCGTAGGTTGCTTTCTGTTATCTTTCTGTTTTCTCTTAAGCCTTTGATTCCCCCTGTTCTTAAGGCTGAGAAAAACAACCTTAAGAATCACACTTACAGGCGACATGAACTATGTGGGTTTTAACAAAATAACTGGAAGGAACTGCCCCCTGCCAAATACCTTTGAATGTTCCTCTGTCCTTTTTATAAAGGTCTCTCCGCTGTCATTCTTAGAGACAGCAGCCATGTGCTGTGCTGAAAGCCAAACTAGACTGCTCTCTCTTCTGGAGATCTAAAATTATTATCCTTGTGCTTTAACTTCCTAACTGGCCATAATTATGTTTTAATGTACTGAATAATCTTTTCATCTGGATATTTTACTACTTACTTAAATTACACAGGCTTTCCATGTCCATATCCTTTTCCTGACAGAGGAATTACCTCAAGTACAGCGAAGTGGGGACCAAGGACTGCTGCTGCAGGGACTGCAGTCTTCCTCATCCTCTGGGGTGGGAGGAAGGGACAGGGATGGGGAGATGTTTCCTTGTGAGTGTTGGGGAAGTTTGGTTTTACAAAGAGGTCACACGCTTCGGTCACTATTCTAACAGGTATTGTGTTGCTGAACCGGAGCTGAAGGCTTATTTGTAGTTTTCTAAACCTTTTGCGTGCTGATTATTGGCAATGCTGGACACCTCCAAGAAGGCAAGGAATCCAAATTTACAGCAGTGGTACAATAGAAATAGCCTTTCGTAAACCCAGTCCATCTAAATCTGGATCCCCTAAAGACAGCAAATTTTTTACTTCTCTTGAGATCTGTAGGAGTTAACTTAGGAAGTAAAAAGGCTTTTATCTGGCCAAAGCACAGTGATTTTTTTTCTTTTTTTTTTTTTTTTCCACCCCATATTTTCTGATAATTACCCCTTCATCCTTTGCTGTTTTGCTCCTAAGCTATGTGTAAGCGCATGTCATCCAGCTAATTACTACTTACTGCTTTCCTATGGACCTTAGATCTCCCAAACACCTCCTAAATAATGCTGTTGTAGAACACTAATATACCTTTGCGTGCTCCTGTAGCAAGCTTCCCATGCACTGCCAGCAGTGCTTGCTTCCTCTCTGTCTGCAGTTTATTCTTCATGGTGGGGCTGTGGTATTATAAATGACTGTTGACCTTTTTGCACCTGTGTCACTCAATAGTTCAACCCCACGTGAAAATTGCCTGGGGAGGTCAGAAACCTTTGGGCTGTAGACCTGATCTTTGCTTTACAGGAGTTAAAATACGGTGTGCTGCTGCCATTAAGGAGAGCAATGCCCCAGAGGAATGTACTCTGGAGGCTACTAAAGCCCATGGGAGACTGTGATCCCTCTAACGAGGGAAACCTATCCCTCCATGGAGGAACTATGTACAGCACCCTGTGCATGGGTCTCATTGAGATCCCCCGATTGTGGGGCTCTGCAGGAGCAGAATTTACTTTGAAAATCTCTACAGTTCATGTCCTTTTCAAGACATAAAGGGATTCCTTGATGGGTTTTTGTGTCCCTTATTTCTACTTGGATATCAGAGTACGTAGGTAGGGAAGAACTCTTTAACTATTATTGGATTTTTCCATTAAGCTGTTGCTGGTAGGGAAACGATTAAAAAGACTATCAGGCGCTGTGCTCAGAATGCCTCTGTTGGCATGGGTTAATGCTGGCTCTGAACAGACTGGGGCTAAGCTATCGCACTGCCATGGTGTTCATTCCTGTCCCCCGGGAAGGGAAGTGACGAGGCTGCCAAGAGCAACTTGTCCACTCAGTGCTCGATGTTGGGAGCTGATACTGTTGTGTGTGTTCAGTGACTGGAGGGTGACCACTGTGCATCCTAGGGATGTTAACTACTGTTTTGGTAATAATAACAATAAATAAAATAAGTAAGAAAACCCTATAGCCTCTCTAAGTGTCCTGGAGCGCCTTATGCAACTAGCTGACAGTGTGCGCCATGGGAAAAGGATGTAGGATATCTAACTTGGGAGTCCCAACCAGAGATGACACTATTGCCCTTGACCTGTTGACATCCAGATTTCTGGGATGCGAGTAAAGAGGCTTGGAGCAAGACAGCTACAAGTACAGGACTGTGTAAGAAGCTGGGCAGTGAAGACTCGTAGCAGTTTGGTATGTTTCCTAAACGACTGCCTTTCATCTGCTGTTGACCTGCGTTGGACTTGGAGCTAATCGGGAGATATACCGACAAACCTTTCAGAAAGCAGGCATGTCTAAGCAGACTTGGTGTGCTTTGATCTGGAAGGCTCTCTTTAAGCATCAGCTAGCCTTTCAATTGATTGCTGTGGGAGAGAGGTTTTGAGGGAGTGAGTTGGCACAGTTGGGTTTACTGGATTTTTTTAACTCCAGTAGTTGAAATCAGAAAATGTAGAGGAAAGGCTTTGTAAGAGTCTGGCTTTGGGACTGGGGGGACTGGGGAAGCTGACTCTCCAGTCTTCATCAACTATTGCAGTAGTTTGGGCAGTATTATAATTTTCTTCTTTTTTCCTGACAAAATCTGTTAATTAAAAGGCTACATCAGTCAGCACTCATTGAGTTTGACAGATCTGAGATTCAATGCTAATTCATGGAGCTGCTCTGCACAGTGTGTGTTTTGAGTGTCTTTAGAGACTAGGGCAGCCAGCAAGTAATCATCTGTCAGTCTGAGTTCTTGCTCCATCTCCCCCCAGTATACCTGGGTGGGGGGAAGTGGGGAGGGAGAATTTACGAAACTCAGCAAGATTAGTGAATGCCCCAGAAAAAAACCCAAACATCTGTGCCTTAGCTATCAGAACAGCAGAGCTGAGAAAAGGTGTTTGGCCAATGACCAAATTGCACTGCCTGGAGACTACCCTTCTGCAAGGTGAGCCCTGGCAGGACTCTCAGCCAGGCCCGAACAGCGTGGGACTGTGCAGCCATTAGAGCAGTTTTTCTACAAATTACCCCCAGGAAATATCCCAGCTAGAAATCATTGTCTGCCCTAAAGTGTAAACCCTGCAGCAGGTGATGTCTCTTGGGGTTGGGTTTTTCAGACCGTTTCTGTGTAAGGGGCAAGCGCTGATTTTTTTTTTTTTTTTTCCCCTTCAGATATTGCTATTTCCTTGCTTTGCCCTCACAATGTTGATGAGTGCATGCCCCGTTATCCTCATCCCCAGCAGAACTTTTAAACCCTGCTCAAATCTTTCTTTGTCATTTTGTCTAAACAGTGATACACAGCGGTGAAATAATGTGACAGAGATGTACGTAACAAGCTTCTGTGGAGAGACATATGTAGGTATATATGTGTGTATATACATTTGACTAGCACTTAAATTTATTACCGGTTTCTCCCACGTTCCTTTGCTGGTGCAGCAACCTGTGGTGGGGATTTTGTGGGCTACTCCCAAGCTCACAGGCAGGCACGCTGCAGCTTTCCTCTATATTCCCCTTTCCATGCTCTGCCAGAGTTACAAAATCCTTTACAAGGTAGTGGTAATTTTTCACTTTCCAACATATACCAACTAAATATTCTTGATGGTATTATCTTGACAACAAATAACCTGTGCTGCTCTTGCTTTGTGCTGTGTTATTCTCTTAACCCCGTCGCACTACGCATGTGCACACATCCATATGCACAAGCCCGCTATGGTATTTTCTGCTGAGGTCCTCGCCAGCTGTAAAGCTTTGCTGCTGCCACTGCATGAGGGCCTTTTGTATGTCCATCATCAGAAAACGAATAGGCAGTGATCTAGTAGGGATTTGGTCAAGCAGTCCTGGGTGCGAGGCTCGGCTGGAAGTAATGCTGTGTAATCTTAATCCTAACATAATCAATACCATGGTGCAGGAGGCTCTTGTGTGAACTGTCTTAACCCCCTCCCCATCTCCTTCTAGTTGGCTGCTCTGTGCCTTCAAAAAGGCCTGACTTCAGGGGCTGATGTATATTAACTTTTTTCTTTCTGTACTCTTTGTGAGACTTAATTCAAGTTAGCACATGAATTTTGCGGCTTGCTGAGTTTACATGAAGGGAGCAGCAAAGGCAAATGTCAAAACAGGATCTCAGTTCCTGTCACAAGGCTGGGAAATAAGAAGATAAGGGGTATCCAGTGCTTCTATAGGACTCATTTGGAATATCAACAAATTATTACAATGGCCAAGTCAGGGCCTCCTGGCTTCAATTCCTGACTTGTGACTCCTGAAAAGCCTGGTGCAACCAGGTTGAAATTGGCTCTGAAGCCTGATTCTCCCTGACATCCCTGACACATAGGTTTCTTGGGGTTTTGTTTGATTTTGGGGTGGGGTTTTTTTGGTTGGCGGTTTTCTGTTTTTTAACCATCTAGCAGTTATTTGCTCTGTCCATATCAGCTTATATGGACACCAAAGCAAGAAATAATCAACTGTGCATTGCAGCAGCACCTTCTTTCTTGCAGGGTGATGTTGTGACCCTGTATATGCGCGTGTGAGAGTGAACATATTAAACTGCATCCCTTTCTGTCCCTGTTCTCCTCCCCCAGCTCTGCGTTAGCCATTTTAAGAGGAGTTGCGGAGTCCAACACTCTCAACTGAAAGCACATGCTGCTCCCTCGTGGAGCACCAGGCATTGCAGGCAGCCCAGGAGTACAGCGCTGCTTTGCCTTGCAGCCTTAGGCAGATCTCTGTGTATAAAGGACCTGGTCTGGCAGCCTCTAATAAAAGCGATGCTCCTTTTAGAAAGAGAAAATGGGATTTTGCAGGTGGCGAAATGAGCGTTTTTCTTGTCTTTTTTTCCGGCCAGTCGCTGCCTTGGGATGGAACATGTGGGAATAGCTCATGGAGCCGGCTTGGCTCTGGAGGGTGGGAGAATAAGGAAGGATGAGGACATGGTGGTGGGGAGAGGTTTCTCCAGCCTTTTTTAGAGATGAGTTGACCAGAAGAGCCCGAATGCCCAGGATATTAGAGGCTTGCCTGCAAGTCCGGCATGTTCCTTGCAGGCAGCCCCGTGTCTGTAGTGCCACAGCCTAAGGCAAAGGCAGAGCGCTGGGCACTGCCAAACTCAGGGCTAAATCCCTCTGGCAAGAGACGGAGCAAACCTGAGGTCTGGGCTGTTCCCCGAGAGGAGCAGGAATTGCCCCGAGTGCCTCCTGCTCTGCTGAGGAATCTGCTAAATCTTACCGTCATCTAGCAGCTTCTGACTGCTAGAGAGCTCAATAAATCCGTGGTCCTTATCATGTCTGCTGGAAGTAGGTACCTTTCTGGAGAAAAGCCCTCTTCCCTTCCGATGCACAGGGACAGGGGAGAGGTTTGAAGCCTGGCTGTAATCGCAAGAGGGCAGAATTGGCTCATGGCTCCCGAGCTCCTCCAGCTCATGGACGCACCAAGGGGCAGCGGGAGCTGGCCTTGCCCTTGGCGCTGGTGGCAGCCGGAGCTGCGGCAGTTGCTGGGCTGTCGGCACAAATGTGCATCTACCCCTCTGACTGTGCCCTTCAGCACCAATGTTACCTGGGGGGAATACATAAATAAGACAGGAATATCTCTTGTGACCCTTCTCTAGTTGCTTTAAAAGGTCGGCTGTACCCGTGCTGTACTTGCGGGTGTCTCGCTATGGCATTAATAAAAGCATCATATTAATATTGATGCTAGAATTGAAAACATAAATTGATTGTTAATTAGCAGCTGAACAGTGCCTCAAGCAGTGCTGGTAATGATGCATGGGGGTCGGCTTCCCAAGCAGTGTCTGCTCTAAACTACGCAAATGGCATAAATGTAGATCACAGGTCCTGTTTGCATTTAAAATAGCAGAGGTGTCATTGCTAATGAACACATCTTCCTAGCAGATACTCAGCAGGCTACTAGTACTCGCACATTTTGAGAGTATCTTTTGTGACATTGACTGGAAGGAGCTGGAATGATCACAGTGGGAGACTGCCTCCTGGTCACCTGTTGGTGGTTCCTCTTAGCACTTTCAAGTAACGCAGAAATGCTGAGTTTGAGGCTTTTAAACAAATTTTAGGTTTAGAATGATGGGAGGAGACAGTCTTGTATCGTCTCTTTCAATTCCACGGGAAAACAATGACCTGGATTTGTTCAGCCATTCCCTCTGGGAACCTGCCTTGGAGACTGAAGTGTAACGCCATGCAGGTAGTTTCTGGGAGTCCTCCTTGCTGAGAAATGAGCTTCTTGTCTCCCTCTGAGGTGCTCTGGCTCCCTGCAGAGTATCCTGGGATGGGGGAGACTTGTGCTCCAACTTCAGCAGATTGAGAGCAGATCTGCTAATACATGAGTGCCCACACATAAGACATTGAGGTCCCCAAGTCGTTGCTGCTCGGATCTTAGACTGGAGACAAAGCCAGTGCTGGGTATCTGGGCTGCAAACATACCCTAGACGCTGAAGCCAGTTCTTCAGAGAGATGAAATAATTTGAAATTGAAAATTTGAAATACCCTGAGGCTATGTCACGTCTCCAAGCATGGGCAGTGTTGTCTGGGTGAAGAAAACCCACGGGTCATCTCTCCCCGCCTGCACTGCTGGCTCTCTCAGCCCATGTGTATGGACGTCTGTCCCATGGAATGGCATCCCAGCCTGCTGGACTCCCGAGTGCTTCCCAGGAGGGACCTGTGAAGGTAAGAGATACCGTACAAGCTGTCTGGTGCTATCAACCTCAAGATGAGGGAATCTGTAGACTGTCCTCAGGACAAATGAAATAGTGCTGCTCACTTCTACTGGTTTTCACTTTGTTCACGGAAACCTGTCACAGGGAAAGGTACAGCTGGCCAGTGGTCCCAGGGCTGTGCAGCGCCGTGGTGGAAGATTGTCCCTGTTTCCCACACGGCGAGTCCAACTAGATCAAAGTGTTAAAAGATGACTGATATACAGCAGAAACATCTTGTCCCTGCGAGCTTAGTGACTGAGTCACACTGCCTGTGCCCCTCTCTAGCTTGGGAGCTTCTCTTCCTCAAGGGCTTTTTCTTTTTTTTTTTAAACTTGGAGGATTTTTGCAGCTACATGGCAGAGAAACAACTGGCAGGACTGGATTGCTGTACTTCAGCTATCCTCCCAGCTGCAAGTTACAATCCAAAGATCATTTTCCTCTTGGTTGTTTCAGTCTCTATGCCAAGGAAACACAGATTTCTCAGTTGCAGCTTTAGGAAGCAGACTAGCTTACTGGGAAACAACCAGTGACAACTTGTCAGGCTTAGTGGGGGTTGGAGGTTTTCCTTCACATTTTTTTTTTTTTTTTTTCTCCTCCCTTCTTTCTTCTTCTTAACTGGAGAATCTTTGAACATAGTGGACTGTCTGGAAGTAGCGTTATCCTTCTGAAACGTAACTGAAATGTAGTGTACTCACCAAAGAGGTGCTTGCTGGGTTGGAGGACGGTGTTTGCTTTATGTTGTGCTTGATGTTCTGGAGAAGGAGTTATCAGGAGGAAATCTTTAGTGTGTGTTGTTGAGGCTGGTTTGTGTCAAAATAGAAATCCATTGCACAACTGTACTGAACAGTCTGAAATGTGAAAACCAATGCAAGTGTGGTTTTAAGTAAGACCATGTGTAACCTTCACTAGAGCTTTCTGGGTCTCATTGATGCCATCAAGTCCAGTAGTAAATGGACAAGTCTACATTCTGTAGGATTTCTCCTGGGGTGGGGGATTAGGGTGGCATCTTTGGCCCCCTCCTCCAATTAAATTTCCTGGAAAGAAAAATTGGAGTTGTGAAACTGAAGCCAGAGCCATGCTACCATCCAAGGCATGCTGCCATCTCCCGTGGCCCTCCCCCTCCTGTGAATTGGGTTGAAGAGTAGCTCTCCCATACAGCTTTGTTAGGGTTCATAGTTAGCTCTGCCTCTGTCAATCTATTGAGCATCTCTAGTGTGAGTCTGCGCTAATCAGGTGCAATACTGGTGTCCATATTACAGATTCTCCTCTAATGTGGTGATAGTAGGTGGCACATACCATTAATGTTCCAGGCTGCTCTAATTACTCAGTTTCTGATCAGACACAGCTTGTGTTAGTATGTGATGGCTAAACTCGGTAGAGTGTTGTTGGAGCATCATAGTCTCCGCTCGCCAGCAGACTCCTCTCTTCACTTCCCTTGTTCCTCTACTCCATGCACGAGGAAAGTAAGACCGGAGCGCAGTCTTGGCAAAGTGGTTGGGGGAGGGAATCTGGGCCAAAAACAACCAATAAAGCAAAAGCAAACGGCAAGAACATCCCAGGTTTTGTGTGTGTTTGCACTCAGTCATTTTCTATATCTTTCTTCTCAGTCTTCATACTTTTCACCTAATTTTTGACTTATCAGTTTTGAGAGTTGCTTTGAAATGGGACTTCCCGAATTTACACCCCCACCCCCACTTACCTAATTCAAACACTCCTTTGATACTCTTCCGGCCCTGCCTGAGCCCAACATTTTCACAGGAAAAAAAGCTTATTTCACTGGTTAGTTGGGTTTGCTCTCTGGTTTGCTGACTGGGTGACTAACTCTTTGGTTTTGTAATCCATAAAGAGGTGGTGTCTGGTTGCACAAGAAAGTGGTACTTGGGGTAGGCCGTGCTAGTGCAGGCACGCGAACAGCGTGTCTCAATAGGTCCTGGAGCAGAGCCAGCTCCCAGCAGCACCAGTTGGGGCCAAGGGTGATGGGGTGCACTTGTCTAAACAAGCAAATGCTCTCCTCCAGAGCTGAAGGGTACTGATGGCGATGTAGGAGGGACTGGTGGCGGGGCTGCCAGCTGTGGACTCCAAGCCAGAGCAGCACGAGGGATCCCAAACCCTAGGCACTGGGGTAGCTCTTCAGGACACTGTGCAGAAGTAAGAAGAAGTGGTGCTAACTTCTCCCCGGGATCCAACTTTTGTTGTAAAGCCTGAAGAGATTTCCCAAGGTATCACAGATGAGGGGATGGGAAGACACAGAGGAAAAGGACTTCCCAAAGTGAAGTAGGTGCAGTGGCAGGTATTCAATATCAAGGAAGCTGGTGGTAAACATGGCCCTTGTCTTGATGGGAATGGACAGGGAACTGTCATGGTTTAACCCCAGCCAGCAACTAAGAACCACACGGCTGCTCACTCAATTACCCCCTCTGCAGCGGGATGGGGAAGAGAATTGGGGGAAAAAAAAAAAAAAGTAAGACTTGTGGGTTGAGATAAGAACAGTTTAATAAGACAGAAAGGAAGAAAATAATAATGATAATAATAACAATAATAAA
>JANHGO010007677.1:0-55380 GCA_024606505.1 Aquila spilogaster
TTTGATGTCTTTGGTGTACTGTAGGCCCAAGGATGCCATGAAGGCTTTCTGGTCTGGGTTCTCACTGGGTAGGGATGTGGACTGTAGCTTGTGCTTGTCTCTTCCCTGATCCATCACGTGAGTTTCTGTGTGCAGTTTGAGCGCCGAAAGCATGGGGAATGCCTTATTACATGTCTCACAAATAAACCGATGGAATTCGCTGATGCACCTTCGCAAATTTGTTTCACACCAGACCTGAAAGACATGCAAAAACATTTAGAGTAGACACCTCCAACCGGCAAAGCAATCACATATTACTGCAAAACTAAACCATCTTCACTCTCTCTTCTTCTGGAGTTCAGAGAAGCCCTTCGGCCACTTAAGTGGTGTTTCTAGATTAGGGGCTGATTCTCCAGAAGTTCCCTTCTGTAGAGGCAAATTTCTTCAGAGGGTTATTCAGGCTCTAAAATACTTTTTCACCCTAATCTGCACTTCCAGAAACCCCTCTCTGTTCACTGACAGGACAGGAGCCTCAGAGGACTATCCAGCTAACGTCAGTAAGACGGGCAGTAAGACTAACCTCCTTCAGCTCTTTTACTACAAAGAAACTACAAGGGAAAAAAAAAGCATTCAAGAAGGGTAAACAACAAAAAAACCCAACCAAAAATAACATCCCTCAAAATCAGATTAATGAAATGTGGAGGCAAAACCAGTCAGACTTTCGATTAGGGAGTCTGATTACATTTATTCTTCCAAGCAAAATATTAAACTCACAAACCGATCTCAGACCTGAAAACAATCATGAATCCAAATGCTACATTTAAATATTTAAATGCCATCCAGGTAGCGTTAGATGTGGAAATGTTTGAGGAAGGCTGGGAGGGAGGGGCATGGGTCTAACACTGTCAACATTTTTGTTTAAAATAATTCTATAGGTCTTCACAGTACTGGAATACTGAAAAAAAAAGGGAAAGGGAAAAAAGGAAAGGGAAGCGTCTGAATCCTATGCAGACAGTAGTAATGAGGGTTCCACAAAATATTCTATGCCTTGCCTCTGGTAGATCAAATCTTTCAATACGTTCAAAAGATGCACACTGTATCAGAGGGTACCCTAAGCTCCCAAGAACAAAGCGTACCTGAGAAATGCGGGGAAACTTCCTACAGGAGAAGTCTGTGAATCCCAAGTCGTGGAAGCCTGCTGGAATTGAAGGGTTGTTCTGAATGAAAGGCTTTCCAGTGGGATCTCTGGGAAGCTGCTTATGGATAACTGCATTATGGCGCAGTAAGCCCCGATGAGTACGAAAGGTAATACAACAGATGTCACACCTGGAAAGGAAAAGAATAAAATAAAAATGGCTTATTGACTGCTGCAAGCATAAGGACTAGTATTCTTCTCACATTAGGCCAGCCTCCTTCCTCTCACCCCATGATACTAAGAATCTGCTAAATGCAGAACGAAGTCATGGCATGTCAAAAATCTATCACCACAGAAAGGCCATTCCAATCACAGCCACTTTCTACCAGTTTCTGGTGGTTAAGTTCACCAGAAGTTCAAAGAATATAGCAAATGAATGTCACACGTGGGCAGACACGTAGTAGAAGCTGAGAATGCAGCTTTCTGACAACCTTCCCATTGTCCAAATATTTCAATAGCTTTATACAATTTTATTTTCCTGAATTTTTACTAAAAGGTGCTATTAAGATAATAATTAAAAATAAATAAATATAAATAAAAAACACCAGTGACAAGGAAAGGTTAAATCAGACCTACGTGGCACACAGCTGCAAATGTATAGATAACACCTTTTTAACTACAGCTTAAGACATGCTACTGCCCACCACTCAAACACCTGTGTATGAGTTTTTCTCCAAATGTTTATACTGCACTGCTTTTCCATAAACTTCCACTGATTCTTCTCAAAGCTGTTATGAGAAAAATACTTTCTTTAAAAGAAAAAAGTCTGCTCCTTGGAGGGGAAAAGGTCAGGAGGAAGACCTGAAACAGGCTCAACACTTCTGACATTCTGACACCCATATGCCTCCTTCACAGACAGCGTGCCTTCTGAAAAATGCAGAAGCAACATCTTTTCCGATCTACAACTTGGGGCTATGATTTGTTTTGTTACAGATCCATTCCCGAATTCAGTCAGTCTTAAGCTTCTGTACAGCAGACAAGCATTAGACAATCAAAGGTGCTGGAAATGTACCTATGCTACAGGTTGTAAGGAGTACACAGCAACATTTGGCCAACATGTCAACAATGTTATCGCCTTCTAAGTATCTGGTGTTTGAGCTCTACACTATGACAGATTACATCCACTCTGAATCCAACAAACAACACACAGTTTCACTCAAAACCTTTCCCTATGGTCACAGCTCCAGCTTGTAACCAAAACACGAGTTTTGCACAAGCTACTAGCAGGGAACGTGAAGCAGACTGTCGTCGACAGCATTACTCGCACTAGGAGCTTTTCACATCGCCCCATGCTGTCTTTGCCCTCCCATCGAGGAAAAGGACATGTGCCTACTCATTAAAAAAACATCCTGCAATTAGAAATGACTTCTGACAAAATCCTGAAACAACCCCCTCCCTGTCCTGTCCCTAACAAACTCCCATTGTTGTTCTTTTTATCACTACATAAACTTCCACAGACCTTTTTTATTCCCCGAAAATGAAGAGATAACCAAGTCACTCACAGAACAATTGGACTCATAGTCTCTGAGTGGTGAAAGAAACAAGTGTGAAGTATATGTACCACTGCCTGTGTTATCATGGTACCCAAAAGGCTGAGGCATAAATATTATGCACTGGAGGTTTAATCTGTTTTATCTCCCCTGTCAACTCACATGCATCCTACCTTTATAATTATTGCCAGCATAGTGCTGGCATTCCATTAAATAGAGAACCACAGTCATTTACAAAGCGAGTGTTTACTTAAAGAGATCTGCTAAATGTGACAACCGGCTCTGGTGGAGCGAGGGAATGCCGATGCATAGCGCTCCTCCAGCGTCAGGATTTGCGGCTCTCTTCCAGCTCACTTGGCAGTACCTATCCGTGATGCATAGCTTTCATCTTTGGCGAAAACAAAAACACTCAACCACCAAAACCACTGGGGGAAGGAGGGCATTACAGCCTTACAACAGTCACCTCCAAAACTCGCAAGATACTGGAGCAAATGCTCTTTTAGAGGCAATGAAAAAGCCTGGCGTGAAAGTCAGCAGTGCTTCTGGCACACTTCTCCTGGTATCTCAGCACATGGATGGCATGGGCTTGCAGGCCCCGCTGCTCTGTGAAGGCATGCAGATCCTCACCCTCTCCTTGGTTGCCCTGAGGCAGCCCTGGGAGTCCCCAGTGTGCCTGACCTCCTTGGGACCAGCAACAAAATCCAGTGGCTGTGTCTCCTCATGTCTGACAGGGCAGAGAAAGCTTACTGCTGACAGGACTGCAGGGCCACAGGGACGGCCAGGGTCTGCTGCCATACCCCTGGGATTTGGGCTAAGCAAGCCATAGAACCATGGCACGGTTCAGCATTCAGTTCCAGCCCTGTGCCGTGGGCAGGGCTGCCCCCCACCAGCTCAGGCGGCCCAGGGCCCCATCCAACCTGGCCTTGAGTGCCTCCAGGGGTGGGGCATCACAGCTTCTCTGGGCAGCTGTGCCATTGCCTCATATGTCTCACACTCCCCTACCCTCTCACATCCTCCAGCTGTGTGACAGACTGATTTTAAGCACTGGTTTAATTGGGGCTCCCACCAAAAGCTGCGCTTGAGACAAACTCTTTCAGGGCAGAGACCCGTGTGAAAGTCCTTCGTGGTACACCTGTATCAACTGTTACGCCTCAGGAGAGTAAAAATCTGCAATGTAAAAATGGTGTTTTCATGCAAAAGGAACCTCCCTCCCTCCTCTCCTGAAACAAAACTCCTAAAAAACTGCGTTATGTCCCTTCTCTCTTTTACAATGCACAGAATCAAATAATCTTCGGCGTTTTTCTCAAGCAAAAAAAAACCTGGAAAAGGATTAAACTCTTTTCCCATTTGGTCAAACCCAAGCTCCCGGCTGAAGAAGGAAACACGCGGGTAAGTCAGGCCTGTCAGGGAATGTCAGTGCGCTGCCTCAGCTCAGTGTTTCCACTGGGGCTGCGGCTTTCAAGACACGGCCCATTCACACAATGACGTCCACCTTTTTTTTTTTCTTTTCTTTTTTTCTCCTGTGCGTTATTAAATCACCTTCCCTGCACCTCGAGTACTAAGGGAACCTGAGTTTCTTGGGTTTGAATTCAAAGAGCGCGGCTGATGTAGATACGGATGGGTACCACCTCCAAGGAAAACTCAGGGGTATGGAGCTTCAAAACTAGTTAAGGCAGTCATCATGTGGCACTGACTAACGTTTGTGTTAATTTAAAATGGAGCAGCTGCCATGTGTGACAAGGCATTAACTGGCAATTTCCATCTTTTTTGAAGGAAATTAATCTGCCTGTTTTGACATCAGTACTATTTTCCAACTTTAAGCAATGACAATACCTACAATCCTTTTAAATCCAGAAACACAGTTCAAGATGCAAAAGAGAAAGGAATCTCATGTAATAAGAACTTTTTTTTTCATCTTGCTTAAATTTCTTTTTAAAAATGTAATACTAATCTGGAACGTCCAAAAAGACCGGCATATCAAATAAGGCAGCTGAGCCATCTGGTAATACTTTGCTCATGATGAACTTAAAGACAAAACAAAACAAACCCTCTCTCCTTCAAGTTTCACAAGTCTGTCCTAGCGTAGTGCCAAGTCAAACAGGGATGGTGTGACTGCACAGAGCAGAGATGGGAGCAGATTCTGAGCAGAACAGGCAGAGCAATAGCTCAACACCTGAGCACAGATAAAAGCACTGCACTTGCAAGGTAAGTCTCCAGATGTAGCAAATAAAAGCTGCTGTGTTATCGCATGATTGCTAGTCTTGGCCACTGCTCTCCGTTTTTCTGTAAATACGATTATAGAACAGAGAGAAGAAGGCCATTTGGTTCTAAAAAGAGATTCACTGTAAGCAAAAACGGGAAAACTGCTGTTGGCAACTCAGACTGCTTTACACTGAGCACCCTTCTCAGTAGTCTTTATGTAATGGAGTCACTCATACCTGTACAAAGCCAGTTCAGCACTAGAGCTCTGGTTCACTGGCAGAGGTGCACAAAATAAGAGGATAAGAAAGCAGAACTGCTAAAACACAAAAGCAGAACCCTAATGTATCCATGCAATGACAGTACAAAGACCAGGCTGACCTTGGTGCTCAGTCCACCTATCATACCAGGTGAGTTTGTGTAATTATTACTAAGGAGCTCTGAGGAGAAGGACCTGGGTGTTCTGGTGGACAACAGGTTGGCCATGAGCCAGCAGGTTGCCCTTGCGGCCAAGAAGGCCAATGGTATCCTGCAGTGTATTAAATAGAGCATGGCCAGCAGGTCGCGGGAGGTGATCCTCCCTCTCTACTCTGCCCTGGTGAGGACACATCTGGAGTACTGTGTCCAGTTCTGGACTACTTGATTCAAGAAAGATGGGAAATTTCTTGAGAGTCCAGTGGGGGGCTACAAAGATGATGAGGGGCCTGGAGCATCTCCCTCATAAGAAAAGGCTGAGAGACCTGGGGCTGTTCAGCCTAGAGGAGAGAAGGCTGAGAGGGGATCTCATCACTGTTTATAAATACCCAAAGTGCAAGAGCCAAATGGATGAGACCAGGCTCTTCTCAGTGGTGTGCGGTGACAGGACAAGGATCAGCAGACAAAAGCTGCAACACAGGAAGTTCCATACAAATATAAGAAAGAATTTATTTGCTCTGAGGATGACAGAGCACTGGAACAGGCTGCCCAGAGAGGTTGTGGAGTCTTCTCTAGAGGTATTCAAGACTCACTTGGATGCCTTCCTGTGCGACCTACTGTAGGGAACCTGCTTTAGCTGTGGAGTTGGACTGAATGATCTCCAGAGGTCCTTTCCACTTCTATGTTTCTGTGATACTGCAACATTGCACTTACAAGACCTCTGTGTAAAAACACAGCATTAAAAAGCTTTCTATTAAAATAAGTTAACATTCTTGAAATCTGTAATTCTGGTTGGAATATAAAAGCATTTCAATATGCCTTAAGAAACAGTCATTCTTTTGTGCAGCTTGTTCAAGAGACAAGCCAGGATTTGCTACACTTATGACAAAAGGCACCTATGCAAGAAAAGTTTACAAGAGTAATGCCTGCTGCCTTGCATTACATTCCCCTCTCAGCCCATTTCTATGACAGTAATAGAAATGATAATTTTTTTTTTTTTTTAAGAAAACAAAAGATATTTTAGAAAGGAAATGAAGACCCAAATTTTAAGCGAAATTAATTGGCGATGATTTCGATTAAGGGTAATGCAGTCAAATCACAACGACTTTAATTTGATCCTTCTCAACTCCGTATTTCAGTAGTCAATATTCAAATGCCTAATATTTATAGCCATTTTTCTTAACAAGAAATTAAGCAAGTATTAGTTGGAATAGGGAGAACGGTATTTAGCACTCTTGTTCTTATACATCTGATGCCATGTAAGAGCAGACCAAAACCAAATGTTTTCACCTATGCAGCTCACGAACACTGTGCTGCCCACATTGTGGGCATTAACAAGTAAAGCCCCTGTTAATTTCTGGGCATTAACGAAAACAAAAAGGTACCTCTTTGTTCCTTTCCTGGCTGTGCTCTTTAGCAACAGCCACAAACAGAAGCAAGGAAAACAAAGCAAGGATGAAACATATCCTGAGACAGAATCCGTTAACACACAGTTAGGTTATTAAATCATCCAACTCCTCCCACGTAAATCTCTAATACATATCCTACATAGATTTCCACTCCTGATGGTATTATTCTCCTTTCTGTCTCACATTAGCATAGGTCTCCTTTATGAGCAAAGAAAATTCAACCCTAATCTAAAATCAGAACAACCAGGCACGAGAGTAGGATGGGCACTAGCCTCCAGCTGACTTCTGTCTGCTGCATGGATGGGAGCAGCCCCCCAGCCTCGCTCCTGTTAACACGTAAAGGACATGAACATAGGGGATGGAGAAAGGATCGTTTTAAACAGCAGGACCTTCACCCCCTCTGAAGAAAAACTAGCAAGCTGCAGGAGTATTCCCCTTCAGGAAAGGATTTCTCAATCTCTCTCTCACTTTGTTTGGGGCAAGGCAAAGGGAGGGAGATGACAGAGAGCAAATTGGTTTCAGCTCCTGTGTAACCCCGCCCAAGTCTAGATACTCATCTCTTTTTGGATGAAAAACCCTTCCTGGCCTCCACACCCGGGGCCCTGGGAAATAACACCCAACAGCTGCACTAATCTCCCCCACTTGCTGCAGATGAGTGACGGAAAAGCAGCAGCACTGCAGGCACTGCTCCTGCCTCCCCCGGGGATCTCTGCAGGTCCCCTGGGCACCACACCCCAAGGGATCTGTGGCTCTCCCATCTCCCCCTCACTGAGCACCTTCTTGTTCTGCCAGCACTAATCAGAGGCAAACCTCACTGGAGCCTCTATTCTCTGCTGGGGGTCAGCACTGAGACTGCACAGTACGCAGGGAGGCTGCGGAGATGCACAGGGGACCACAGCTTCAGTGGGACTTCAGCTTTTCCTCTCTCCTGCCTCCCCACCGAGGGTCTGACTTTGTTGCCTATGTGCCCTCTCTTCCATCGTCAGCTGTAGCCAAGGCTGAAGCTATCCTACCAAAACTTCTATTTATAGGGAGATGCACGATACCATGTGCATTCCTGCAGCCATGCTTTGGTCCAGGCAGGGAAAGTAGCATGCAAGGTCAATACAAGCCATGCACTAGCAACAACTCAACAGTGCTGCGTTCTAATATCTCAGCCTCAGCAGAACAGGAGCTTACTCTCCCATTTATTTCAACAGAATATGCATACAACTAAGGATAAATAAAGGAAAAACTGGAGATGGCCTGCAGACTCTTGCACAAAGTAGTTCATTTTTTCATAACGACCTTTCCATTTAATAAAGGTCAAAGCTTTAAAAAGCAGAAGTGTCAAGAAAGTAGCTGGACAGAACCACAGAGTGAGAGCTGAAGATCAACATACAGAACAATGAAGGGTGCACAAACGCGGCAGGTGTACCTGTAAAAAGGAAGCCTGCACAGCGCAGTCCTTTGTAGCTACCAAAATTCCAGGCTGCACAGCATCCAGAATAAAAGTTGTTTGTACATACAAACTCAAATAGGTCTCCTGGTATTCTTTTTGGGGGAAAGACAAAGGAAGTTCTGCCTGCCTGCTAACACATTGCTCAAAAACAAACATACAAACAAACAAGAAACTCCACAGATGCCTATCAAGTTTTCTTTAAAAAAAAAAGAAAACGCTTTTCACCAAGTAACATACGAAGAAACACATCTACAGGCACTCCTCTATCCTACAACCGTCGACTGATGACAGAAGAGTACACAAATAGGTGCAGCCCAATCTGGATGGAACACGTTTGCCCTTATCTGCATTCACAGGTAAGCTATGCTCAGCACGCAGACATGGCTGTTAACACAAGAAGCAGCAGCCAGTACTTTGACAGAGCGTGTGTATAAACATACCCTGGACACTAGGATCAGACAGGCATGCTAATAACCCATTTTGGCTCAGCCCTCTTTCCCTCCTGTATTCCCTTTTACGAGAAGCTTTCCTCTGCAGTCGAGCTTTGCATTTTACCCACTTTCTATTTCGGTAACCGAGCTAAGATATTCAGTGCCATGTGACACACCACACAGCTCCGCGTGAGAGCCTCGCTCCCTGTGTCCATTCACTATCTGGTATTTTTACCCGCCTGCTCCTGACTCCCAGTCTCCTTGCACAATGAGCTCCCTAGTGTGAGCTGACCACTTCTAGGATGGAGTTGATTTGTGCCGCTCTTCTGATGTTTCCCATCTCTCTTTTCTGAACAGAAACTTCAGAAAGTACTTAAAATGCAGTTCTGGTTTGCTTTTGCAAGTCAGCATAGAGACAGATGCTCAGCCCACTGATTTTACTTCTCTATTTTATTGGCTTAGTAAAAGATGCAATCACCAGCTTTCTTGCATGTCCTCTCCTCTGCCTTATGGGCATTGAAAGTTGCATTGTACCACAGCATATTTTTGGTCCCAGCATTTACCAGAGCTGGATTTCAGTGCTACCAGCTGGCTCATGGAATTGCTCCTATGCTGAACATGCTGCCAACTGTGATCAGGATTCAGGTCCTAGTTTCTATTAGCCAGACACCTAGCAAGCAGCTGAGCACACAGAACAGGGGAGTTGGCCCAGCCAGCACAGCCGTACAACTGACCCTTGTGCGTCTCCGTCCTTGGCTGCAAGAAGTTTGGTAGAAGTTACTCTGTCAGTATTTGGTTGACTCTAGCAGATGATCCCAGAGCACTGACTAAGAAGGGAAGCATCAGGGCTAGAGTGTGCCAAAATCAAAGGTCAAAGAGTCCACGAGCATGTCTGTGCTGGAGTGCCTTCCCTCTCTCCCCATACTCAACAGTCGTGTAGCACACAACATCCTCAGCATTACCCATCTGCACTGAAAGAACATGAGTTTCCTATTTTGAAGCACTAACAAGAAAGGAGGCTCATCTATGTGCACACCAACAGCTGTGACATTGACAGAAAAGTAGTACAACATTTCACAATGCCACATGAAGACTACTAGTTGCTTCTAGTAACGCTGACGTCAACTGCTAGGAAGAAACTCTCCCCACCACAAACCTGCAGCAGTGGCACACAGGCAATAAAAAATAGCATACAACGTTTGCTTTTCGAACACATTCACTCTTTTAATTTTGCAATGTCTGTAACACCCTCTTCCTACAAAATGCTGACCATGTGTAGAAAGCAGCATGCTTCACAAAAATTAAGTCAGCAGGATTACTCCTTACTATATAAGGAGAGAAAGTAAATTCCTGAAGTTGCTCAAGTAGGCATTGGCAGAAACGGGAATGAAACTTAAGGGGCTGTTCCTGGTGGTTTTTTGTTGTTTTTTTTCCCTTTTACACCCTGTACAATGTACTTTCACTCAGCCACACTGCTGCTCTGCACACAACTTTTCTCTTGCAGTAGTCTTTTCTACTGGTGGTAATGACCAAAATAACCTCAGTTCACTTTAAAATTAATTGTTTTGTTTTCCCGGTTACTTTATATCCCCCAAACCAATGCACAGAACTGCTGTGAAGAACAGTAACTGGGCAACAAATGTAATATTCTAAGAAGCTGGAATAATCTTGACTCAAAATCCACTTGATTTTGACTTAGCTTAACATATACTGCTCACGTGCATTTGCTAAAACATAGGGATGAAGGCCTAGGTGCCTTGCAGCATCTCATTACTTGACATCATGCGCTGAAGAATGGCGATGTGTTGGCGGAGGGGGGAGTCTGGTGAGCAGACCAACTGAATCACAAACTGTGAAACAATTCACCCACAGAGTCCAGGGGCTCCTTCTTACAGCATTTAAGCTGTACACTTTCCTTGTGAGTGAAGCCACATAACACACAACGGCAGCATTTCCTACCCGGGAGCTTTTTCAGAAACACAAGCTCGGGTTACCCTGGCAAAACTGGAGGTAGATGACAACAAACACCAATGGTCAGGGTGTCCTGACATTTTTCGTTCCACGTCCTGAGCATTTCTGTTGCTACGTCTTTTACTGATTGAGCTGTTCAAAACAACAGCGTGGTGGTGTTCAACCTCCACCCCACCTGACTTTACACGTTTCAGCAAAACTTGGGTTAGCTGGTTTGAAGAACGAGGTAGACAGTGAATGGCTCTCAGTTTTCAGTCTCTCTTTGGCTACTTGGAAGTTTTACAGAAGTACATTATCCTGGGGCAAGAGAACTGCTTTTGCTGTCCGAGTGAAAATATGCCTGGGATTTGGCAACTTACAAAGCTTAATATATTATATCGCTGTTTGGACATGCTCTGTAAAAGGTCAGAAAACTTCATCTACCCTGAATCCATTCACGGACACAGGCGTCTACTGGTACTGGTCTCTAGGTCAGATCAGGGCCTGAGGGAGACAGTGCATTTCACACCCTGTAACTTTTTTTTTCCCTCCTGTCTGCTCAGCTCCTATAAAAACACTTGGAAAGAAAAACCAAATCCTGTAACTGAAAGCAGTGACACGCTGAACCAAATGCGATCAAAAAGCGCATATTACACTCATAAAGATACTGGCTTTTACCATGTTCCAAACTGTACAAGCCGTCCTTGCTGAGAACTAACGCTGAAACATGCCTCTACAAAAGGTGGTAACTGCCATGTTATCACCACCTCCCTCCTCCTCTCCTCAGAAAGATGTAGGGTCACGGGAAGCAGAATAAATGTCTTGCTGCTGCTGGGAGAAAGGAGAAACTAAAAAGCCTTAGCTGCTGGTACAGAGAGTACCGTAGAAAGCCTCCTGGAGGAGAGGGAGAGAAAATAAAAGGGTATGCTCTAGTTACAGAGAAACCCAACAGAGGAATTTTACAGTGCATGTACTTTTTAAAAAGCCACACGTTTTACTTTAAGCCTGTTCCACTGTACTTGCCAAAGGAAAGAAGGGAAACCTCACAGAGCGCCTCGAGAGGCTTCTCCTCAGGAAATCCTCCCATCTCCTCAGCCTGGGCTGCTGCTGTTGCTCAGAGCTGCCTGTCAGGCGACCTTTAGAAGCACGTTACCATGTCTGACAGCAACCCTCAGCCACAAAAGTTTCCAGAGGAGTTACCCTCCTCTGTGAGGTTTCTTATTTTCCCTATTGGCTGCACAGCGTTTCAGCACTCTGCTAATTATATCAAAGCTCAGATACAACCCCCTCCTCCCCCTCAAAATAGATGGTGTCTCAAGGCCCTGGCTGCAGGGAAATGGCCGCCGGCTTTATATAATCCAGGTAGGGAGGCATGAGGAGGGGGATGGAAGGGCAGAAAGCACAGCTTTGCCCGCTCCCATAGCTAATGGAGGTGCAGGCAGCAGGCAGCATCTCTGGGACCATTTCCTGTCGCTAATTAAGGTGCAGGTCCCGGGGCTTCAAAGGGACAGGGGCTGGCCAGGGGGTGCTGCGTGCAGGATGCGCAGGGCCACAGCCCACTGCCGTGGGACAAAGGGCCCTATTCTGGCTCCCCACAGCAGGACAGTTCTTACCGTAATTAGAAGACAAAGATGTCCGATCTGGGATTTTACATAACTGGGAGAGACTCTCCCAAGCGGGAGCCTCTTTCACACAATCGATGGATTAAGCATTGTTTATTTTGCTGCAAGTAAACAATGAGGTGCTCCCAGCTCGTGGCTCTGCATGAAAAAGTGCTCCTCAGGAGGACAAGGCTTTTCATCCGGCTTTGAACAGCTAACCCTGCGATTTCAAGTTGCTCATTTGACAGTATCTGGAAGGGCAAAGGCCCATCCTGTGAATGAGCTGCTCCCAGGCAGACCCAGGGGCTGCCAGACAGCCACACCTCTTCCATTCCTTAATGGGGAGACGGGACCTGCCTGGGGGAGAGGGAGGCTCTACTTACCCAACAGCACAGCCACGGCCTTTTTGCCCCACAGTTTACAAAGAAAGGCATGGTGAGGCTGGCAGAGCATCACTTATTTCTTGGTTGTGACAAAACAGTCTGTGCAGGCCTGCCCACAGCACTAGCTGCAAACCAACTGCCAGAGCCAGAGCATCTGGCCTGAGGATGCGCAACATCTGATACCTGCTGCACAGAAGCCCTGATCAAGTGACTTGAATTTTACAGTGCTGGCAATAAAAAGAGCCTGAGCGTGTTCTGCTCCCTGCCCTTTGCTCGTAACACAGCTGCTCTCCTTTTTCGTTTGTTTGAACTTTATTTAAGTAGAGCTCTTCCTCTTAGTCTTCTACAATAAGGAAACACCGGGATTTGATGAATGCCTTCTAACACTTTGCAGTTTGCTCCCCTGCCACAAACACACCCATACACGTATGCCTCCTGCTCTATTATTCTAGCAGCATTTTCTCTTTTCTTCCCCTCCTTCACTTAAAAAGACACCTCTACGCCTCACAAAAGGAATAGTTCCAGTCACGTTTACTCAGGGCTGAAAATGGCACACCACAATCGGCACATTTTGTTGAATCCTGCAGACAGTTCAGCAGAACTCTGGAAATCAGGGTACTGCAGCCCCTGCCTGCCTAGGAATTTAACTCCTGAGGCAGGATGAGTCACCTGAACAGCAGCCCAGATAACTCTGCTTACCAGAGGATTTTCTGCTAGGTTGGGCCAAGCAGACAGTGACATCTAGACGAGGACAAAAGGCGTGTTTTAAGCCAGATAGGTAGGGCAAGATGCATTTGAATGTGTTAGCTGACCAGGGAGAACCATGGCTTCCTTGTCTTGCTCTATCTTAAATTGCTAAAGCAAACATTTGACAAAACCCCCTTTGCCATTGTCTAGACAAGCCCATAAAGACCCAGCACCACCCTTAACTCGAGCCCAGAGAGCATGACAATCGTGCCTTTGATTTAGGGACACATTTTAACCTCTGTTGCTCAACACAATTATGGGTAGCGAAATCCATGTCAGGAGAATGTTACCCATAAGCAAGTCTCCTAATCCTAGGGAAAGAGCTACATGAAGAGGCTGCTTGCACAGTCAGTGTCCTTCCGCCTTGCAGCAACAGACTGTAAAGCTGCCAAATTAGAAGGGTATCCATTACATTATCTTTTATCCATCACCCAAAGCCAGAGAACCCTCCTGTCCACTCAGCTTCATGGCACATAGCCTAGCAAAGAGGTTGTATCTTTGCAGAAACTTCCAAGTGAGGCTAATACTGGGTCAAGCCTAATAACAACCACTTTTCTCTAAAGTGTAAAGTGTATGGCAAAGTTATCTCAGAGATCTTTTCGTGGGGGTTAGAGATCAACTGTTTCAATCTTGCTCTGTAATGAGGATTTACTTGATTTACTTCAGAAGCAGCAAACTCCATTTAAGTAAGTGTTATTTGCTGGACTAAGTTTAAGAAAGAGCTTTCCAAATCCCCTCCACATCAATTACAACACTTACAATGCCTTTGAAAAAAAAAATAAATAAATGGTTCTAGACATATTCACCAATGTTTTCTAATGAAATAAAGAAATAAATAAATGATGAACCCCAGCTCTGCTCCATCCCATTCTATTAAGACAATGTCTTCAGAAAAGAATGTTGACACTTCAAAATGTCAAATTCTGCAACCTTCTGAGAAGATCAAGGTCCAATGTCCTAAACAAGCCTGAAGCGCTGAGAAGTTTTTGCAAATGGATAACCTGCTTTTGTAAAACAGCAGCTCTTCTACGTGTTTAAACTAGACTTGGAATATCTCTTTTGTATCTTCATATTATCTGGCTCTACCTTTTTTCTATTAAAAAAAAAAAAAGGAAATAAAAAGTATCAGAAATCCCAGGAGCAATTACTTGAACCAAAACACAAACCCCAAGCACCTTCCCCAACAATTAATAGATAATTTTTCCTTGTTAAGAGATGCTGATTTAAGCCAAAATCCAAAACATTCCCTAACCTCAAGAGGCAGAAGAACATAACACGCTTTACAGAAAGTTTGGAACCAGAAACTCATCTATCTTCACTCACTCCCACGACAAACAACAAAACCTCAGGCAGAAGAACCTCCCAGGTTGGTACCCGAATGGATTTATCTAGCTTTGCTTCCTGTTTTAAGCATCTTTAGTTTACCTTGTTAAAATTCTGCAATGCTGACCTTTTGCCATTTTACACAACAACTGTGATATGTCTGGAGGGGAGGAAGGGGTGCTTTAATTTCTCCTAAGAACATCCCCAGCTATTAACTGTATTTCCTGTATTTGAAAAAAATGAAAAAACAAAAAACCTTCTAGCACTCTGGTGACAAAAGATGAGGCAGAAAGATTCAAAACCAGTTCAAAATCAGAATGGGGACCAGTTAATAGTGCAGAGGTCTGAATGACGCTGGGTTTCTCTCCCCTCCCCAGCAAGCTCTCTCAGACCATGTGATGACCAGAAATGCTCTCAAGCCCACTTCTTACCTCAGTGAGTTATCTGGATGTGTCTCCATGTGGGACTCCAGCGCATACTTGCAAAAAAAGTCTTTGAAACATACTGGACAATGGTAAGCATCATCTTCCTTCCTATCCCCTTCACCATACTGACCATCCTCGACAACCTACAGAGAGAGGAAAAAAACCTCACTAGATTGAACTTCAAGCAACAAACCAAACATGCAACCCATTCAAAGTCCTCCTCCTAAGAGCAAAGCAGCGCGTTCCATCAGTAACTTTGCTGCAAGTGACCAGAAATTGCACATTCTGGCAACACAGAGAGTGTGAGAGGCAGCGCATGTGAGAATACGCATGGCAGAAAGGAGGCTCAACAAGAGATGAAGCGTGCAGCTAAGTCATAGATACATCAGTTCTAATGAGAAACTGCAATTTGAACAACTTATAAACCCGTATGTTTATATACCACTGAACCAGCATTCCTCCTCCTTCAGAGAGCCAGGCGAGCTGTCAGCCTAAATTATTTATGCCACTGAAATACTGCCAACTGCTAACTCAAGTGGTCCATGGAAAAGCAATGAACTTCTGCATGTTTTCTATAGCCCTTTTCTGATTACAGGGAGGAAAAGCATGCACGGAAACAAGGATACTGAGCTACGTGGAGCTGCTACTAGTTTGCCATTTAGAGACTAAGTAGAAAGGGTCCAGTTAATTTTGGCAGCCACCATACGTTTTGGATAAATGACTGAAATGCAATAAAATATTTCATAAACAGAACCCTAATGGAAATGTCTAGCCTTCGCATAAATATTTTCTGGTTGCTCTTGCAACTCAAATAATGCAGGATTATGCTACTGCAAAAGGGAAACATACTATAGATATATTTTTTCTCCAGTCATAACAAAAATGCACTTAAGTTGTTTCTTGAGTAAACACTTTTTTTGAAGTTCAAATCACCACCCTGCAAGAATACTATTAATTAAACAGGAAATAAAATAGGGAAAAAAACAGCAGTAGTGAAGGAACAGTTTGTCATCTTCTCATCCAACATTAGCTAATACATTCAATCAATAGGCATATATGCAATCAACATGCAAAACCAGAAATTTAAATAATAAATAATAAAAATAATTCTTTCAATCTCTGAAATTAGAAATGCATTTTTCCATTTCAGACAACACTGTTGGCTACAGAGGAAAAACAGAGGTATCTTAAATCATACAGGGCTGTAATGAGACCAAATATTAATATTCCTGTGCTGACTGCATGAGCACAACGGCCAAAAGCACAGGAGGCAGCCAGGAAAGCCGTTTGCTTCGTGCCTGGTAACGAACCTTTTTTGCAGGTGTCCTTTCCTCTCTGTCCATCTCAGCATCTTGACTGAACTTCCGTTTTGAAGACAATCGCTTGCGCTTCAGTGGAGATGGGGGGGTTGTGCTCGCCGTGCTGTTTGGATCCTTCTCGTGAATCTTCATGTGCCTGAGCAGGAGGGGAAGACGATGCTGTCAGTGGGCAAATCAGGGTGGAAAGTCTGCACCAATTTTAATGCCAACACCACTTCCAAGCTTTGCCTTTCAATGATCCCAGCAGAGATCCCATGAACTGCACTGCCCTCTTGACAGTCCTGAAATACAGTCAGGGCATGACCCAGTGTGGGCTCTTCACAGCACCCACAAATGTATGGGGCCTTAGGCCATTGCCTCGCTACCACCTGCACTCGCATCCATCCCCCATCACCCCCAGACCCTTCAAATTTCAACTGCACATGTGAAGTCAAAATAACACTGGTAACACTGCAGCAAGCATGGCTTGGGAAACTTTGTACTGCTAAAATGTATTCCCAAAACCACACTCCCAGGACAAAAACTATTTATTGTCACAGTGACACTGAAAAGAGGAAAACAACACTCCACAAAGCCCGCTTATATTGTTCCAGGTTAGAAGTACAGTCACTGCAGGATGTTCTCAATCCAAACCCCAGCAGAGTGACCGAGACACCTAGTGTATTTCTTTGGTTCTTCGGTGCAGCATGTAAACTCAAAGGACAGAATTGCTGAGGAAGCAATCTCATGACTGTCTGTGCACTTGGTCCACTCGCCTCTTAGTTTGCCAAGTTTGCAACCCAAGGAAGATGCTCTCACCCAGTTCTCTTCACTTAGATGAGATGTATTACTCCACCTTTCTTTTTCCGAGTACTCAACACTTAACTAGTACTTTTTTAAAAAGCAGATGTAGGACTTTTTGCTTCAAATTGATAGTAGTCAACTGCTTCTGACAGAAATCAAACTTAGGTTCCTTCATTCCAATACGCAACAGAAATTTTCACTTCTAATAGTTACAACTGGGAGTGCAGGAGAGAAGTGCCCTCTGTGCACCCGACTGACTTCAAAGCAGCAGAAGGCAGACTGTGTTAATGGCATCTGGGCACGCTCCTTCAGAAGCCACACCAGCCCAGCTCAGGATGGTGCCATTTCACATGACTTCAAACCATCATGTTCAAACATGAGAGAATGTTGCAATCTAGGTGAGTCTCACATGTCCTCACAGCTGCTTAGGTGTTATGACATAAAATCAATTTTAGTTTTGGATGCCAAGGGCATGACGCTACAAGATAACACACTGGACCAAACTGACCCACGGGCAGAGGCTGCCAGATGAGTGTTTTCCCAGCACAATACTTTCACAATCCTTGAATCTTTTAAGAAAAGGCAACCACATTACTGTCTCAAACTACAACCGGCTTCCTGAGGGTGTTACGCAGGAACAGCCTCCATTCAAAAGCCCCAAATACATCAGAACTGCCGGAAGATTAAAATGGCTGTTCAGCTAGTGCCTGCACTGTTCACCTACCCCCAGCATTCTGGGGCATCAAATTCGGCTCCCAGGTAACTCTCATGGGCCACATTAAACAGGGAGACGGATGCTGTGGGCTGCTTACACTGTGGGAGGCTCAAGAAGAAGAGAGCATCTGCATGCAGATGTTCTCAGCAGGCTGGTAAGAGAGAACTGCCTACAATGGCTGCAGATAAAACTTGAAAAACCATGGGAAACAACAGGCCAGAAAGGCAGTAACCAGTTCTAGAGGCAAAACAAGACCTGAAAGGTGGTTTGTTGGCCTTTTTGTTTTATTATTATTTCCTTCTTTTCGGTAAAGACTGCTTTTCAGTTTTGATTAAATCTTCCTCTTGCATGTGCCTGTCTGTCCCCTACCCCAGAGACAGAGAGACAGACAGACACATGGTCTGTGTGCTTACCCTGCTGGCAGCTTGGCTTATATCTAGCCAGTATGAGTTGGCCAGTTACTTTCAGAGAGGGAGAGAAGGAAAGCAATCAAGCTAAATCCCATTCAGCCAGAAAACAAACAAATGGCAACAAAAAAACTGCTATACATAAAGTGTGGGACTTGTTTCTATTTTCAAGTCTCCTGTCAGAAAGAATCCCTGTTAGTGGATACCCATTGAAAATAGCTTCCTTAGGGCTAAGTTATTTTCCCCTGATCCTTGTCCGTCTGCTTAGCTCTGCCTGGAGCTGCACCTACAGGAGAGGGGTGCAACGGCACATCCACAGAGTATGTACCAACAGGAGAAACTGCTGGTAATTGCAGATAACTGCAAGTCCAGCCTGGCATCTCTGCTTGCCTTGACATAATACATGCAAACACACCGGCTCCTGCAAGTCCCAAAAGCAGTCCAGCCATGTCTGCAATAAAACAACTGCTAATAAAGCAGGGCTTGTTAATGTGGGTGCATCAGTGTGGTGAGTGGGCTTAGCCACACCTGGTGTTGAAGCCGTCAGCTGCCCTCAGCCTGCAGTTTTCCTTCCTGCATACCCATGCATCCTTCTGCCATGCCCGGAAAGCATGAGCAGAATCCATACCCACAGCAAGGAATGTGGTAATCCCTTCATGTTTTGGTTTTGCATATTTGAAAGGAAGCAGCCTGAGCTATTGAGCTATAAACAGGAAGACACCCTGACTGCACCTTTGACTTTTACTGTGTAGGTCAGATATCACAGACACCACGATAGCTCTCTGCATGCAGTCATTAGGAAAAAGAAAAATCTGAAACTAAAGCAGCAGGTTCCAGAGTTCTCAAGGAGAGTCGCAACCTGTCCACATTACAGTGAGCAGGTTTATTCCTTTGACAGGTTAAGCAAGTTTCACTACATCAAGTCAAGGGGTGGAGAGGAAAAAGATTACTAGAGCTACAACCCAAGATAAGCAGGAAGATAAAGCCAAGCAGTACAAAGGATAGACACAATCTTCATCTCTCTCTTTTACTTTGTAACATGGATGTCATTCTGCCTGGAGAAAACATTTATCACCCAACTATGGTTGAACTGCAGCAGATGCCAAGTCACATCCACAACCTTTCTGTTAAACGCTCCCTTCACCGAGGCTCCTTTTACTTTAAAAGTTTCCTAACTAAAATTAAAGGCGGGAAGTAATGGAAGTATTTGTGTTGCCTTATCCCTTATCCTGCTTTACAAGAGTTTGCCTTGATTGGATCTTACATTTAACACCGAAAATGCTCAACTTCACTGTTTAGCCTGCCAAGACACAAGGAGAACAGGAACAAAGCTGTGCTTAGAAGTTATTTTCCCACTGTGACTATAACAACATATTTTGGCCCGACAACACTGGCATACTTTGAATATGAAAGCCATGCTTGTAAGTCAGCCTGGCTTTCAGCATCTACAATGATAAAGGAAAATGATATGACGTTCATCAAATCTAGGAAAAAAAAAAAGATAAACACTCAACACTTTAAGTGAGAATGGAATGCAAAGTAAGGACATGCACGGAAATACTCACATTCAGCTACAGACCTGCGTTACAGTAACACTTGCCAGAGCACTGAAGCGACCACTACCTCGACGCAAGAGAGATTCAGAGCCACGACTGATGGAACTTAGCTTTTTTTCTAATTTAGATTGATAAACTGTGGCTCTGAGCCATCCTGCAGAGCAACCCAAGGGCAGCAGACAAGCTCCGGATGGTGCGGAGCCCAGAAAACTGCACATCCACTGGTGGTTACCAATCTCCTCGGCACACATACATGCATACACACACTTGGACAGTACTGAGGGTGGAACACCTAAAATGTTACGACGACTCACAAGATGAAGTGAAGGAGAGAAAAAATTGTGCTAAACAGACTGGCCAGTACTACGAGCTAGCTAGCTTTGAATGTTATTTCAGAGGAAGTGGTAGAACTCTATTTAGAATAGGTCCAGACACAGAGCCAGAAAAATGTGCAAAAAATAATCCTGAAACGGCAAGAGAAAATTAAATCTTTTCCAAACAAGGTCTGATTCACCTCTGAACTGAGCTCTCCGTGTTTAAGAATTGCTATGCAAAAAATGCAGATAACTCGCTACACGCTCTGCTTTTCACAGCACAGCTGCATGTGAAAAAGTTCTCATAATCTGCTCCCTCCCCCTCACAAAAAGAATTTCACAGGTGAGCCAAGAGGATCCAACTGTGCTATGACTGTGTGCCTGTCAGCCCGCCCAGAAAAATCGTACTTCTCAACTGCTTCACTGTGTTTCATTTCATCCTCCCTGGGAGAATCACCTTCCGCTTCCCCTCTTGTGCCACAACTTTCTTCTTCCCTCCGATGTCATGTGAACAGAATGACTAAGATGACAGTTGCACCAGAATTCCCCTAGCTTCTGAAAAAGCAAACGGGCAGAAAAACTCTTTGTCCCAACACTGCAATGCAAAGCATGATTTTGGAAGGGTGAATACCGGACCAGAACGGTGGCAAGTGAATACTTCAGTGCTTTTCAGCGAAGAAGAGACTTCTGTGAAAACAAACACATGCAGAGCTCAAGTGCCTTACTCCTTTTTTTTCCCCTCGGGTGGTGTTGGATCAGTGCCTAAGGGAGGTGACTCACACTGAGGGGAAAAAAAGAGCATGTGTCCTGCTGAACTGATAGGCAGTTTCTATTGGTCACATCCCAATCTTTACTGCATCTCCAAAAAGGGTTGCTGTATTTTCTTAATGCAGAGGGGATTTGCATGTTGATCATATAAGCCTTCTGGAAGTCTCAAAACAGGGCAGCCCACAGCTCCAATGCCAAAACCAGAACGTGGGAAGGTTTTGACTGGCTGGCTCAAGGCTAGAACGAGGAGTCAAAGCATCCTGAAAGAGGCAACGGCACAACGCAGCTGCTCCCAGCTCCAGGTCGCCCACTGAATTACGAACGAAACCAGGAGCTCCTGCTTTGCATGCACATAACCCCATCAGCACCTCTCTGGCTCCTAGGAAGGAAGCATCCCACAACATGTGTGGGAATCCCTCACCTCAGTCTCCGGGGAGAAAAACCACACCATCACTGCACCCCAGGTTTTCACGGCTGCTGATGTGCTCCACATCCCTAAAGAAAGGGCCTGCCTGCCTCAGAGGCCCAGGCAAAAGGAAGGTGTGGAACAAAAGGGTGGATGTGCAGCCCATGAGCAGGGACCGCAGTTAAAGCCTCTCCCTTCTAACCACAGCAGCGCAAGCACTGCTGGCTTTCAGTCAAGAGGTTTATGCCAGGTAGGTCTGATTAGAAGGAGCAGCGTGTCCAGAGGGGAGCAGCAAGCAATTTCAGTGGGGCCCGGTTGGGAAAGTCCCAGCATCTAAATCAAGATTAATTCTTGAGCACAGGATCCAGTGCATGTATAAACACTCTCCTCCTCCCTCACATCTCCACTCCTGTGAAAACGCAGCGGGGAGGCCAATGAATCTGGGCATTATCAGACCAGAGCGATCATCTGACAGTATCAAGTTCAGGTTCTGGCTTCATATCCCACATATTATTCTAAGTTTCTCCACCTTACCACTAGATGTACCCTACACACTGTTGCACACTGCGGTTCCTCATCTCCCTCGTGACTTTTGAGCAGCCTGGTATCAGAATCTAGAGGATGATTCTCGCGCATCTGATGCTTATCTAAAGACACATCCAACTACTCAGAGACTGAACATAAAAATCAATGCCTCCTATGCTTTACCTTATGTAAAATATAAGACTATTTTTATTTAAAATATAATACTTTTTTTTTCTTTTCCCCAGAGTCAAGAGTTGCTCAAGTTCACCACGCCAGCCTGGGAAGGACTGAACTGGTCAGATGCCCAAAGCACAATTTAGCTGATATAATTGCTTGACCTCTCCCATTGTTACCTTCCCTGAGATCTTTCACTTACTTTGCTAATTTCAAGTAACAGTAAATACTCTCTGAAAAATCAAAACAACGTATTTTCTGTAATCTCCAGTGAGGAGCATATTTATCATTCAATCACCTTTGTTAACAAAACAAAACAAAACATAAAAATATGTTTAAGAAGTATGTTAAAAAAAACCCAAAAGTACGATTTTTTTTGGTTTAAAAAGAAAAAAAGAAAATTATATTTTGTCTAAGCTTCAATTTTGTGCGACCGTATCAGGACCAACAAGAGTGCAGGATGCATGCAAGCAGGTTGAAAATTGGACTGCGATGTCCCTCAGGCTCAGAGAATAAAAGATAGACTTCAAAATTACACTGATGTCTCCTCTGAGCAATTTCTGTGCCATGTCACCTTTGTCAGTGTTGTTTTGTTCTGCTTAACAAATCTTACTTCAGCCCAAATGGTCTAGAAATGTAGGAAAACACAGGAACTCCTCTTCAAAGCTTCTGCCATTTGACATACATGAGAAATAAATCCTAAACAAACAGAAAGCAAAGCAGCAGCATTTCTAGGAGCAATCACTTAATATACTGCTGCTAACGCTCTCCTTTGTGTCTCGTGAACATGACTGGAACTTAAATCAAAAGTACAGTAACATTATACCCTTGGGTTAAAAAGTTTAGTCAGTTGTTTGTTTGTTTGTTAAAACATGTAGAGAATCTGTATCGACAATGTATTTCCAGTGCTAATTACAAACAGCAGCCACTTAAGAGAGCAATTCACTCAGCTCTTGCCAGTTGTAATCACAGGAACCAGAAAGACACAGGTAATTTTGCAAATCAGACCTGATTTGTACTTGGATGAGTTTCTGTTTGCCTTCTCTTCTTGGCTCCTTCGCTATTTTCATTCTCAAAACAACAAAAATGACCCCAAAAGCCCTCAAACATGCATGCACACTTCAGAGCAAATCAAAAGACATGCCAATACTGAAAGCTCAACCATTTGGGAAATGCCTTCTTGTAACTCAAAACAGATTTCAAGTACCACCAAGCAACCTTCTCTTAACCAGCAGTGAACGCTTAACGTGCGGTAAGGGACCAGCCACAGTGCAAAGGGAGGGAGCCCTTGCAACACAAGCGATTCCATCGGGCAAGCAGGTCCCGGGGAGGATCAGTTCAGGAAGCACTGACTCATTTCAGCCGCATGCCTGCAAGCAGGAGATGCTTCAGAGCACGCGCTCAGCAGCCTGCAATCTCGCGGCGCAGTGGCACAGCTCGTTATCCCCACAGAGGCCCCAGCGTTGTGAGCTCCCCGTCTATCAGGGCTAGCAGGGCCCCGCGAGCCTCCCCATGCAGCAGCATTCCCCTCAGCACCCCTGGGAATTGATGCATCCCATGAGGCCACACTGACGTGCCTTCAGCATCCTCTGTGCAGCCTTCCGGGCCGCCTAGGCCATCTATTCTCCTGTGCAATGAGGCAAAGCAGAGCCAGCCTCGCAGCGGGGTGGCAGGCAGCATCATTAGGTGACGTGAACATTATTATTTAACTGCGCCAAGTCTACCCGTGTGCACCTGTGGTTACGTTCACATGACAGCCTAGAAATCCTTCTTCAGTGCTACCAGGACGGCCTGCAAAATTAACCAGTGCCATGCAGCTCCCAATACATGATACCTAAGGATATATGATACGCCTGCATGCACACAAAGCATTTCGTATTTTTACCCTAGAATAAAATGTTGCTTTGCTGTGAATAAAAGCAAGTTGCACGCATGCGTGAGAGGTAAGATATCCATCTACAAATCCAAAAAGTTGGGGGGGAGGTACCATTTCTGAATAATTATGCTGTATTCACAGATATTTAAGCAACTACTTGCTACGCAGAATCAGCAAGTCAGAACAGGTTGAGATTGATACAACTGCATTCCCAGCCTGGCTCGAAGTCACTCCTGATCTCTACCAGAAGTGCTGTCAGAACACCTCAAAGGAAAACAGGGAGACAAATATTTGCCTGATGATGCTGTGACAGGGAAGTGATTCAAAACATGCCTGTGAAGCAAAGCTTACCAAAGGACAGCAAAAGAAAGCATCCATTTGCCCTTCACATCAAACCTTGCATAAGTGAGGTCAAAAGAGGCGAGAAATGCAGTGTGAGCCTCCCAGTATCACTGCACCCAACTGCCTGCAGCCTGCATTAAATTCAGAGCAGACCTAAATCAGCATTGCCAAATAGCGCATGGAGACTTCTAAGCCATAAGAAACTCTTTAATAAGTATTAAACGAGATCCCTCTGAGGCCCCCGTGCTTCTTTAAGCTTGGAGACAAAAGTTTATTAACAACAGTAAAACCAAGCAGGAATAAGGTTTTAAAAAGCGTACCAAAAACCTGGCCTGGGACATTCTGAACCGCTGTTTTCTTTCATCTTTTTTGGAAACGTGTGGATTTCGGGCACCTCCTTTAGTTATCACGGTCTAAAAGCTTAGTCAATAACTTCAGAGTTGATTTTAAACTACACGTCAAAAGGAAACAAGTGTGATTAGATGGTAAGAACAACTGGAGCACTATTAGATAATAGCATCAGGGAAAAAAAAGAGAGAGAAAGTCAGAGAAGGGATGTCAGAAGGAACGAAAGGTTTGTCCTAAGAGCAAACAGGGTTGGAGAAGTCCCGGGTACATCTTGCCTCCCCCCAGACCGCACCCCTTGAACAACCAAGCAAACACAAGGCTCTGTGACTTCCCAGAAACAGGCAGAGCCCTCCTGCAGTTGCTGCCCTGTCACACTCCACTGTTGAGCAATCCTGATGGCACACAGTGGAGAACAACTTGCTGCGTCACACAGCTCAAGGAGGAAAAAATAGATGGCCACAGCACTGCTGGGGACACCACGCAGATGGAGCTTAGTACCTCCCCCCGCACGCACGCCTGCAAACAAGGAAGCTGCACGAGATAACAGAGGCACATCTCTGTTAAAGCAGGGTCTCCACATTACCCTGGTATCAGCAGTCACCACGCAACTCGAGGGGCAAGGAAGTGAAGGTTATCAGGGCATGCACGAGCTGTGCAAACTTCTAGCGCTGAGGACGGCACCCCAGCAAACAAGGCTTCACGTGTTTAGCCCATTTCCTCTTCTGTTCCTGAACATGTGGTCCTCCTTCCTCACCAGCAGTGATCTCACAGCACCAGGAAAAGGTTTCTCATCTCGTTCCACAGCTCTACTTTAGACAAGCACAGCAGCTGGAAACAGAAGTCCCTGCACGACTACCGCTGCTTTAGAGGCATCAGGAGAAATCGCTGCAGAATGTGGGGAGTTTGGGACATCTTTCCACACAAAGCACTGGAGAGCTGATGTTGAAGAACCACTAGGAATCACTGCAAGCCTTTAGAAGACTTCAGCTAAGAGAGCAGCCTGACAAAGGCAGCACACTTGTTGATGCCTTTGAGAAAGAGAAAGCAGTGTCTGTATGCCGTGTGCTGTTTACCTGTTGCACCATGGTACGAGCACTTGATCACGTCCTTGCCAAAGCTATGTATCACACAGGTGAGCATTACAGCTCAAAAACACGAGTGAAAGGCCCTGGCTAAGATCATTTTTTAAAGCTTGAGAAGTTCCCCCAGATGCTGACAGTCCACTGTGAATGAACAGCGTATTTTTAAAAAAGGGGGAAAAAGAGAAAGGCAAAAAAACCCACAGACCCTGAGAGGGGATACATACTGCAGTGTGCTGGTTGCAGCATGCTGAGCTAGAACAGGTTGAGCGGGTTGGATACTTGGGGGGAGAAAAGGTAAAGCTGGAAGATGTACATTAAAGGTAGAACGACAGCAACCACAAACACAGTGTGAGATTGACTTTTTCCTCCTTCTCTTTGTACTTGGCCCAGGAGTCTTTTCAGACAACACTGAGCACACACTCATTAGGGAAGCGATGCAAGTTATTTCCGACGTGCACACACAACAGGCTAAGCAAAGATGACCTTAACATACAAACTTTCCCAGCAAACTTTCTCAGCAGCCAGCATTTACTACACGGAATCGCTCAAAATGAAGCAAACAGGCTGGAAGACAAGCCACCAGCTGAAATGTCAACCAGGCAACCTTGAGAGCTCACATCTCTGCAAGCCTCACGTTACCGACAGGCTTATGGCAAAGGACTAACTGGTTGCTGAGACCACCGTGATTTTCTAGTGCTCGCTTCTATTTATTCTGTAACTCCTCAAGGTGAGAAGAGGGGGTAGCATCCCTGAGAATACTAAACCTTTTGAGGAGGTGATGTTCCTGAAAGGGTACTAATGCGGAAAGATCAAGGCCTCGTGCAGCCATGTGCTCTGCGACTAGTGTCTAATCTGTCAAGTGGTTTGTGCTCGTTTGAACTGTGACATGGTTAACAAAGCAGCACTAAGCTACGCTGAATGCACTCTGTTACATGGAGATTTATGTTACTGCCCGTGAGGAGGGTGGCATTACTCTGATGTCAGACCACCTTCCCCCCAAGTACCACTCAGACCACAAACCTCAACTTACCAATGAGGGCAGCGTCCCCTCTTTGCAGAAAACTGAAGCCTAAAAATCCACAACCTTACAAAGTACAAACGTAGATTTAGATATTAATGAAAGGCAGCACAGACAAAATCTAGGGCTGAAAAGCACAGTGAATTCTTTCTTATGTTTAGGTACTGAAGAGCTGTGGAGATGCAAGTATAATGTTCCTCATTGTGTATGCTTCAGCTCTCAAGAACAATAGAGCTAATTAAGGTTAGCATATAAATCTTAACTCCGCACTTCCTTGCTTCGCTTGATTCTAATCAGATCTCAACATTACTGTTTTTGTGTTCACTTCCTTTGCTGGTCTTTAATGATAACTGAAGGGGGATACTGTCCAAGGCTACAAGCAGCGTTTTACATGTCTGAAATCATAGCATCTCCTTACAGCTCTCACGGCTCACAGTGGTAGTGCGACACAAGAGCTCCTTTAGGTTAGCTTACAGCTGAAGATACCCACTTTTTCTTTTTTTTTGGAGCATCCTATTTATGCGTCGTGTGAATTAAATAATGGTTTATATCTAATCTTTGCAAAGACGATCCATCTACTCAGCAACAGTGAGGCAGACGAAAGCTTCTGCCTGGACTATTACAAATAATGTGTCCTTCTAATTCTCTCCAAAGACACAGAGAAACAGACTCTTACTGCTAGATCCTGTTGTTGAAAAATCCTGGCCGCCTTCTTTCTTTTCGAAATCTTCTTCAAAACACAGAGGTCCCAGCAGGGTACCAAACATTTACTCTGGACATCCCTGCTGACAGGAGAGACCAAAACCATCTCTCTCTGTTTCCCCACTTTTATTCACAAAATGTATTAATGAAAATGTAAGAAACAGTTTTTAACCGCAAAGAAAACTAAAACAGGTATCATATCTCACTTGCCTTCTACAGCTCCGGTTATCAATTACTAGAAGCTGCAATTAGTCCTTTATGTTAGTTATCCCTGCTCGAGAATTAGGGCACTTGTATTTGCTGAAGCTTATCTTTTACTAGCATGCTGACAGCGGTTAAATCATCCCCCACATATAAGGAATGGATTTGAAAGCTTGTAATACATCCTGCTTCTTCGTATTTAAGAGCGCTGAAATAAAAGCTCCTCAGGAGATGACCGAAGAGACATTTCCATTGTGCAAGACAATAAACAAGGGCCTTTTCACACATGTGAAGTGTCAGTCATTTTCAGTGTGGCGAGTTCCTTGGGCACTCGTTTTTAGCTTCAAGATTTTATGTGTTCCATTTTCCAAAGCTACCAAAAATTTAACACCAAATTTCCAATTGGCCATCTGTGCACCAGAAAACAAACTATGTTGTAATAAGACAGTTCCCTTCTGAAAAATAAAACAACAACAAAAACAGTTCATCATCCCATTTGGCTAGACTCTGCCTCCAAAAATCTCCATCTTAAGCAAATGTCAGACTGCATGCATGTGGTACACTGCAGAGATCCTATTTGTACTTTGAGGCTGGGCATTGTTACTGCACTGCACCCCACAAAGCACACACAACTTACTGGAAGCAAGCCAGCATCATAAACAACATAGGAGAAAGTCACAGGTGGAACACAGGGAGAGGATGGATTTAACCAGATCTTGAAGACACAGTGCATACTGGATGTTTGAGATGTCACAGGCAGCCTGTATGTGTGCCTGTCCGTACAAGACAGAGCCTTGCTAAGGAGAGCTGGGAAATCATTACAATTTATGAATCTCAATCCTTGTACTTCATGGAGATCCCCTTTATGGGGATGCGACATTCATCTTTCAATCAGTATATCACAGTCCTCACTTGACGGTGAAGGAGTCTGGCTACAACATCAACATTCACAGGTTCCCCTCCAGAATGTGCATTTTCCATTTTTCTCTAAAAACCCACACTCTGCAACACGTGCATACACATGAGCTGTTGTTCAAAACAGTTTCAATAGCAGAGCAGTACCATGCACCGATAACAAAGCCAGCTGTTTTTCTCCTGACAAAATGTTAAAAAAAGGAGTTTGGGAAAATTATCTTACACTGAGAATAAGACTGAGAAAGAAAGTGCATTCTTAATTAAAAGAAGAAATACCTTCTTTGATAGGACCCTTTGTAAGCGTGCTTCAAAGCATAGCTTCTGCAATCCAGATCTTCCAATTTGATTTTCAAAGACTTCTGCATGTGGTTGTTGCATGTGGTGCTTTGCATGTGCCAAAAAAAAAACCCTCCAAACTTTGAGACCTGTTCTTGAGACAGTACATAAACAGCCTACAAGGAGGATGTAACTAAAATGCCACTGTGAAGAATTTTGCCAGGCAGGGAGGAAGGACAGAAAGAAGGTCAGTAGCTGTGGCATTCCGGTTTCATACACAATACTTCAGTGAGTTTGCATTATCACACGTACAGACAGCCTGGTGAACACCAGCCGTAGACACTGCAGCTTAGTTTACCAAACTTGGGAAGTTGTGGTTGAAATACATGTATTATCCCTTAACTCTTTTCAAACTTGCCATGGAGCCTGTAATTACTACCCACTGGAAACTGGCAGGAAGGTCATTTCTCGCCTCTCTTCTGGCATTTATATCCTATTAACGTTTCCAAGTTGCGTGGAGAACGTGTCTTTGGCAGGGATGGAAATCTGATTTTAAAGTGATAGGTACAGACCATCCTTAGTTACGGAAATGGAAAAAGAGCTGTTGGCAGTGCCTTCTACCCTGAAGGAAACCCATCTGGAGCAAGTGGAGGCATCGCTCTTCTCCCTGAAGACTAATGCATGTTCTACTGGAATGCACTACAGTAAGTCAAGCAAACTCTTTTCTCTACCTTAAGGCCCCTTGCTAAAGCTTACGAATCACCACCACCGCCATCAAAACCCACAGCATCAGACTAACTCATCTGTTCATATTCTGGGGACATGCAGCATTGGAGATAGAGCAAGAGGCTTGCAACTTCCTATTTGGTGGCAGAGTCTAGACCCAAAAGAGCTCCTCAGAGTTGGTGTGATTCACAGATAAAATCCTTAGAGAGCTACAGTGACAGTACAGATGGAAAGCCTTCAGTAACTGCAAGCTATTGATTTCAGACACTTCTTTGGAAATCCCCAGACTTCTCAGAGTCACAGTAAACTCCTTATACGCACACGCCTTCTTTCCATAGGGTTTATGCTCCTGCTAGAGATCTGTGAGTATTCAGCTTTAATTTACTGTGACCGACACAAAGCTGCAGAGTCTGTGTCTCTAGTGGAGAAGTGAGAGGATTAGCATGCTCTATACTACAGATTTTCTTATGTACAGATCACAGCGCCACTCCAGTTACAGGAATTTAGAACTCACAATTACTATGATCTAACCCTTTCCTCTGAATTCCTAAAAGCTCCAAGAAAACAAGTCATCCAAGCCCCACATTAGGCCCTGACACTACAAGGCTTGCTCCTTCCAGCTCTGCTTAGAAAGAAACTTGTATAAAAAAGGCAGCGTCCTTTCCAGTTGCACTTCTCAGCAAATCCTGTTTCTGGTACAGATCCCATACATGGACGGATCTCCCAGTTATCATAGCAGACAGCAACAACCCTCCCTAAATGCAAGTGGCAGCACTGAGACGGAGGCAGCTAGGCTGACAGCACATTCAAAGGAATGAGAGAATCAGTTTTTCACGCTATACATTGAGCATTCTCCAGAGATCCTTGCTCTCTCCAACTGCAACTGTCCCCATCAGAGGCTCAGGCCACTCTGGAGCAGTCTGGCAGCTATAAGAGAGCTTTCTGAGATGCCCTGAGCTCACAGTTCCTTGTTGAAAATCCTGGCCAAGAGTCACCCTGGTGAGAAAAGGAAGCAGGTTTTAACCTCTTTTACTGAATGGCCCTGCACACGAGAACCTTCCTTCTCCACCCCTCTATTTGCAGTGCCCATTCAACTCGACTTGTTGACAAGGAGCCAAGGAGCATAACAAAAAGAAACTGGACCTTATGTGAGAGGCTCTGACTCATTTACAAATGAAGTGTTTGCTTGTATTGTGGGAGTCAGGAAGGGCAGCATCAATTTAACAGGTAAAGAGTACATGCAACACCCCAGGCACAGCTAGATGAAGGCAGAGAAAATAGTGTTCTCACTTGACAAAAACTAGGTATTGCAACATAGTCTTGCTGTGATGCAAAAAAGCAACAAATTAGAGGTACCGAGGGTTTTTTCTCCCTTCACTTAATAAAGGGAGGGGGAGAAAAAATACTTTCTGTGAAGATTGCGGCATTGATACTTTCTAACCACAAAAAAACAACTGGATCTTTTCTCCCCTCCTCCTCTGCTCTGCTGAATGTCTAATGGCCTGGTTGCTAGAGGTAGAAAAATGGATCCAAAAAACATCATCTTCCCAGAACAGAAGCAAGCACTCTTATGGCACAGCACTGCCCTTGACAAAATTAATCCATTGGATTTTCTTCCCCTAAATGGTATTTTAAAAGTCCAGTTTAAAAAGACAGTACAGACAGTTAAAGAAGAGCCAGAACAAGGCACAGTGGCAGAAAGAGAAGAGAGGATGCATGTAAGATGCGTATACACAACCTGCTCCCACTCAGATCCCAGCAGACTAAAGTCTCCCTCACTCCAGTCCCAGGCGTTGAGCATATTTGGTGCAAAAACAGCACTACATGGGAATCTTCAAGCTCTGCTGATTCTTTAGCAGAACTTTCACAGCTTTCTGTTAAACCCACAACTTCTCTCTCCAACTCCACGCTTCGTGTGACTCTGGAGGGGGACATTAGAAACCCTGTTCTCTGCTGGTTTGGGCAAATATCAGCCACTATTCAGATGCTCTAGCATGAAATGAAAGAATAAAAGAATTGCGTGTAGCAGCAGGGAAAGATGAGCTGGCATTCTCGCCCCACCGGCCAGCTGGCACAGAACAGATGTGGTACCACCACCAGCAAGGCCTTCAGGATCAGCACAAGAGGCAGGACCTGGCAAGCAGGTCCTTGCTCCAGAATCCTGAGGCAGAAGGTTTTGAACGTGATATGAAAAGCATTCATCCATAGCTACAGCCAGGCCTGAAGTGCCTATGGAATAATTTCCTTCAGACCATCTTAGACCAGAAATACCTGTTTCTGAAGGGAGTACCTAGTGGGCAAAATCAACATCTTCCTTGTGAGTACGTCTTGGTACCAAATAACAAATTTCATTTCACTTTGTATTTCTCCACATCTGCCTACTTGCACATTCATACTTTCCATTTCAGCATCAGGATTCACTATCCCAGCCTTTTACAGCATGAAGAAATGGTTATTCACGGGAAACAATTGGTTTGGCACCATCCTGCCCACCAGTACTCTTCTCTAGCAAAACTACCCTGTTACAGTAGGCTCAAGATCTTTCCTGTCACGGGCCTGGAGCCACTTGGTGCAGCGTCAGCAAGCTCAAAAACACATTTTTTGCATTGTTCCACCATGCTGCTGCAGTGTGAGGAGGAGTTTTACAGAGTAGACAGGAACTGACACCTGTCAGATAGAAAGAGCTTGTAATAGGAATCTGTTCCTTGCACAGTTTAGGTTCCTCCTAGCATGGGCAGTAAACAGAGCACTCTATCCTGGCAACTTCAGGCAACACCTCATTAAGAGGAAAAATTTTAAATGAACAACCTTGTCATCAGAAGGTTTTGATCTACAGTTACTTCTTTTGGGCAAGTCAGTCAGTCTGGCAGATTTACTGCTAAAGCACGATAAGGGTTGCTATACAGGGAAACCTCGATAAGAAAAGGATACTACATCAACATCTGACAGGCCTGGAATGAAATCCCACAGGAAGTCTCCCTGCTTCTGGAGAGGATGAGGAGATGCCTAGTGAGCAAAAAGCTAAACAAACCCTGCAGCTCTTCAGCAAGTAGCCTAGTGAGGAACAGGACACAATGGTATCCAACACGAGGGTCTTGGTGCTGAAATTCACCCTCTGGTGCCAATACTGGGATCAACTGCAACTCAGAAGCTGCCCTGCCTTCCTGAGAAATGACCTAATTTGGGAAATGTAGCTCACAACTGACTCAGTTGAGTAAGTCATATTTATTCAATGCCCAAAGCCAGTATCTCCTCTGAGCATCTTTATGTCCTCCCTTTCTCATTTAATATTTTCTCCTCCATCCCTCCTCAATTCTAATCAAGTATAGGTTAAATGAATACAGAGTTACAAAACTGCACACATTCCTATTTCTCCATTTTCACGTGAGTGCTTAAACTGTCAATAAGACCCGAAAAAAGGCAGAGCTGCACACAGATACTACTTCCTTTGGGTACCATTCTGCTATCTCTCCTGTTGTCACTGAAATAACCTCTTTCATTCCTCCTATGGCACACTGCTTGGAAAACTGTTGGTAATAATCAGTGAACAAGGTATCTTCCCTCCCACACAGAACCAGTCTGTAAGCATCACTCTTGCCATGTTGCTTATAATCTATGATCCTTTCCCCAGCTAGTCAGTTTTTTGTAGGTTATATACTCTTTGATATGGGGACGAAAGCTACGTGGGAATTCACAAACTCTTAATCAGTTCTGAGGTGCTCCACCCATGCAAATAAATGAATACTGAACTGGGAGATGAGAGAGGGGAAGGACCATACAAAGAATGAGGAGGTATTGGAATAGGTAGACCAGAAAAGCGGTGGAGACACCATCCCTGGAGGTGTTGAAGGAAACGTGAATATGTGATACTCAGGGACATGGTTTGGTGGGCAATATTGGTGGTGGGTGGATGGTTGGACTAGATGACCTTAGGGGTCTTTTCCACCTTCAATGATTCTACAATTCCAGAGTGGTTTCAGAAATATGTGCCCAGCAGGAAGGGGGGCATCTTTCCATGGAGCAAGAATGCACCAGCCAGTGGGATGGTCCCAACCAGGATGCTCCAGGCATTGCTGGAGTAGCAGACACAAATACATACTTTCTTCACCCTATAAAATTATGTTTTATTTCATAGAGCTGTCCTGGAGTTGTGTTACAGTTAGTACAACTGTAAATAACCAGTAAATTCTGCTTGGTGCTGTGTGGAGCCAGGAGTTGCATTTGACATATCCTTATGGGTCCACTGCAAATTCAGATATTCTGTGATTCTGTGTGATTTTACATTGTTTCCTTAGTTGACAACTGTAAATACTGTTACATCCCTATGAAGGAAACTACATGAAATGTGTTTGGATACTCTGGTCACAGATAATTTCCTGGATCTGTAGTTCCGTAAGCTGCCTACAGTGCAAGTAAATACTAATGTACGTATTTAAAAATAAGATTAATTAATCTGAAGAGGCATCTTCACAGCAGCACTTGGATACTTCACTGCTTAATATCCACCACTGCCACAGATGCCCCAGTACAACCATTTGCAAAAATTACAAAAATTTGCAAAAAAATACAGAATTAGAAGTTCCTCTACAGCTTGGCTATATATTTTTATCCTTAAAGAAAAATTCATCCTGTTTGTCAAAATAATAATAATAATAAAACCAGAAAAGCAATACTTCTGGATATCTACAACAACTGAATACTATGTGAGGAGAACTAGAGGCCCTTTCTCCATTTTGGCTCCCTCCCACAACATGATCATCCTAGCAGTTGTAGAGTGTGCGTGAGTTGGTGTCACACCATACTTGTATATCAGAGTCCATGTTTTCTGCCCAAGTAAGGGTCTTTAGTCAGCTTCAAAGTCCTTCCAAGGAAACAAACCCAGCCCCCTATCCTGCAATGCTTTCCAAGCTCCTGGGTCATGATCAGCACTCACCTGTGCATGTTTCCATTGGTGGTGAAGGACTGTCCACACACTGAACATTTATAAGGCCTTTCACCTGAGTGCACCAGCATGTGGCGATCAAGGGAGCTCGCTGAGCTCAGAGACTTTCCACAGATGCTGCAGGAATGGTCTGTCCCTCCAGTGTCAGTGTTATGCTAGAGAAAGCAATGATTTTTTTTCATTGAATGACTCTTATCAAGTGTGAATAAAACATCAAAGAGAACTGTAAACATCTTAAAAGCAGCTTTAGAGTGCCACTTGACACAATACCTTATATTAAGGTGTGCCCCATATACAGTTCTCTTCCCTAGCCCTCCCCCTTAACTTTTAACTCCTTAATACAGCTGCTTCGTGCAGCCTGGAACGCCCACCATGCGCTGCACTTTCACTGGGTGAGCAGCAGAAGAGGACAAAAAGGGATCCAGCAACAACCGATCCAACAAGTGGTACCTTGAAATATGTTAAGCTATGTAGCAGTTTGGGGTAGGGTGAGCAGTAAGGGGGAGAAAAGAATGTAATTAAGAACCTGATGTCAGAAGACAGTTAAAAGCAAACATTCTTTAAAGATATTAATTTCAAAGTGACTGTTCAGTAAGAAAACAGAAGCAAAGTGCTTCTGTTCTACAGGGCAAAACATGGCTATTAGCTACTGTGTTGTATGTACCACTATTTCTTACTTGCATTTAGAGAAGTGAACATTTCTTCACATACCCCCCCAAAAAAAACAAAACCCAAACCAAAACCAAATGGAGAATAAGGAAAAAAATTAAGTAACAGTTACAGTACAGAAGGGAAAACTGAAGTAATGAGCATCCAGTGGACTCACAGTGGTGAACCACAACTTTAACATCCCAAAGAGAACTTTCTGACATAGAAAAAGCCAAAGCTCCTCATAACACACACATACATATTTCAAGAGAAGCAAGATGAGGCCTGTATCTGACAAAAAATAAAGAGCATCATACATTGAAATGGGTAATTTAAATTCTGCCTCCCAAAATTGCTGTACCCTGTAAAGGACAGGGAGGCTCTTTAACACCGATATGATTTTAAAGTTGTTTCTTCCTGCTTCTTAATTTGCATGAACAGTAAAGGGAACTGTATTCAAGCAGGATAACAAAACAGGACTTATGCCTCATGATGGAAGTGGTTTTCCGGATCTTTAGGATACCTTAAGCTGTGCGGAACAGGACACACATCCTTGTTTGAGCCACTGGGGGAGTAGGGAGGGGAAGGAAAGGATAGAAAGAGAGAAGAATTATCCACCTCCTGGTTGGTGGTTTTCTTTTTTTAATAGCAGGGGAAAGCCTAAATAAAAGCAAAACAGTTGTGAAAAGTTATATACAAGCATTTCTGATTTGCATGTGGAATTGTTTTTCACCACTGCAAAATGCATACTGGCAACTGAGACACTCTTAATAAAATAGGGAATCGAGAGCTTGTACTTTGCGTACCTGACGAATGTGCATAGTTAGCTGGTGCTGTGTAGTGCAAATCTTTTCACACAGAGGACAGGTATAGGAAGACTTCTCTTCTTTTGTTTCCTGTGAAGAAGACAAAACAAAAATATCAGAAGGAATACAGATATTACAGAACTGGAAAGCTGTTACTGCTCTGGGTGGAAAAAGTACAAGCCATCTCCAGTACAAAAGGACACTGCTAACAGAACAACTTGTATGTGCATTTATCATCCCGGTAGATCCCTCAGGGAAGTTTCAGAAACTTCTGAATTTATAAATAGGGGCTATTTCAACCACCACAGAAGAACAGCAGCTGTTTTAACAGCACACAGATACTCAGCAGTAGCAGTTTAGGACAGGAAGTGAAGGCAATTACTGCAACCAGCTCAAACTGCCAGGAGGAATTTAGGTGAGCAGAAAGCAATTACCCAGGCTGGAATCCTGCCAGAATATGCTGGCAAATGCAACCAATCTTCCAAAAAGATCTTTGGGAAGTCTTCAGGACTTTGGGTTTTCCACCCCACCTCAATGGCAGGTTGCTAGGCCAGTGCCCTTTTCCCAGAGCTCTGACTCAGAAGGAAGAGCAGCATTTACTGAATCACCAGCACCACTTCCTTGAGCATCCTGTGTTTCTCCTGGAAGCATCCCATCCAGGCGTGCTGGCCAGGCCCAACCCTTCTTAAGTTTGCAAGATCTGATGAGGTCACAGTGAGAAAGAGGTGACAATGTGGGAGCCTACGTGACTCCAAAAGAACACATTATGAACCTGGTTATTCTCCACCCAGGTGAGAAGCAGGAGTAACTACGGTCAAATCATGAGTGCAAACAATGCAGCCGATCCGACCTGGATTGCTCAGCCTGATTTAAGTATGCCCTTGAGACACTGGGGAAAGCCGCCACTCTTCCACAGCCGAGGATGGAATGGCACTCTCACAGAAACCAAAGGCATCTGCCTGAGTTGTCTGCAAGGGTGGCTACTGAATGACATACAGTCATTTTCACCAGATGTGGCTTCTGAACCAAAGCCTGTATGACTCAAAGCAAGAAGGTCTGGCATTGAAAATGAAACCTCTGCTTTCTGCAGAACTATGCACATCTTTACCAGCTGGAGGTCCACCGCCTGTTACCTAAACTCGTGGTGATGAGAATACAAAAACCATCTCTGCATGACTGATGGGAAACTATAATATTTATGCTAAAAGGATGCATTCTATTGAATCTCTTTGCTGGCTATTTTAGGTAGCATTAGTGAGAACAAGCAAAAAAAAAACAAACAACAACAACAACAACTAAACCCACCAAACTTAAGCAGCTCTTTAGTCAGAAACAGGAGGGAGCTGATGTGTACATATCTGTTTCCTCTTTCCAAACTGTTTTTTTCCCCTTCGCTGTCCTAAAAGCTATCAACTGAGAAAGGACTACTTTCAGACCGTCAGACACAAGCATTTGTGTGGAGCACTGACAATGGCCCAGGCCTCTGTCATCAATCCTGTGGCATTTCAGGAGGAAAGACATTGACACAGTGTTAGAAAAGGCTTTTTGTTGTTGTTTTGACTGTTTAAGTTTCAACTTAATAAAGCAATATTCCTCTCAACACGACCCAAGGAAACACTCTATAGAGAGTTCCTCACTAAAATCTAACACTACATTTTCAAAAGTGGGGTCATGATATTTTTCCATTAACTCCAGTGACTTGTGGACATGGATGTAGAGCTATTTTCTCATTTCACCTCAAGTAAACAAAGCAAGAAGTATCAGAACAGCAACCGTTAGGCTCTCCCAACATCCCCTCTTGTTTCTCTTGCATACAGCTTTCTAACTGTACTTCAAGGTTCTCCATCCCAAAGTTAATCACTGTAGACCACGCACACGGGCCAGGGCCCAATTCCCTATTACTCACAAAACATTAGAAAGCAAGAAAGAAAGGCTGCCATTACGAAGTCTGAACACCCCAAGAACATTAAAACACATTATCACTGTGGCCCACACACACATACAATTCACACATACAAATTCCATCCTACTGATATGACTTTAATTTTACTACATGCAAGCACTCTGTGGAGTAGTGTTCACCTCCAATTATACTGCAATCCTGTTAAAGTTGGCTCAGGACAGAGAACAAACACACTGTGCTGCGAGGAAAATCCCTGCAGCTGTGCTGACAGTTTAGATCGTGTTTAATCCCCAGGGTATTCATATGAAATTATCAACCTACTACTTATTTTTTTGGCCCCCCTTTAAAATGAGTGATACAATTCTATGTGATGCAATCAATGGTTTCAGAGCCTGCCTTCTCAACTGCCTGCTCTTCAAATAAGCAAATTAACAGCAGATAGAGTAATTGCTGGTTCACCTTGAAGCAAAGATCAGAAACACACTATAGCTCTGCCAGAGCTCATTAGTATTGAATCTGGGGTTTATTATTAACTAAAACCCAAACTTTCTCCAGTGGTCACCCAGGGTACATGCTGCATACCGTAACACAGCTCAAGCAAATCAAGGGTAGCTACAAGAAGAATGCTATCAACTGACTCGATCCAGACCAAAATACATTAGCATCCCTACTGCAAAAGCACCTCCACTCACAAACGTAGAACACAGCACTCAGCCACCCCACTGGAGCCAGGCTGGGGAAAACACACTTCCTGAACTGAAAGATAAAATTAACAGTTAATTTGTTACCTACTGTCTTTCTAGTCAACCTGGCAAGACTGTTCTGCATTCAACTGATGCCAAATGCTTTGGGAATTGTGCATGAGGGCTGCTTTTCTCCAGCTCACCTTTGTCACCATTTTTTTTTATTCTCTTATAGAGCAAAGGAAATGAGAAGTTAAAATGGATGCAGGTTGATGAGAGAACATGTTTATTAGACTATAGGTAGACGAGAGCCAAGATAAAGTAAGCGTTATAAAGAGAACCACAGACTTGGGACAAAGGTTCAGAGCAAAGTGCTTTGCTGCCAAGAAACAGCAATCAGACCCAGAAAACTAGCAAACTGTTACTATTCTTGCAATTAAAATCAGGGGCACATTCTGACCAGAATCGGAGAACTGTGCACTGCTACACAGTGAAACAAGTCAGTGCTTTCATGCTGCTATGCTGAAAAAGGAAATTCACTGTATTAGATGTTGTTAAACAGATTGGTACCCACTTATTATTTCACATCTCACTTCTAACACTTCAGTAATGTAGCCATTTGCCCCTCTGGCGATAACGATCTTTCAGTCTAATAACAAATAGGCGGTTTACTATGTTTTCAATGTATTTATTTATTTTTACACCGTAAGAATCCCCCTTAATCCTGTCACATTTACTCTCAAGCTTCCTCTGATTCGATGCCCATCAAAGTATCAGGTGGAATAAAGGTCACTAACACTAATAAACTTCCCTGAAGCCAAGCCACATGGTGTACCAGTGGACAGCTGTGCAATAGCACTGCCACTGAGTCTCATCTAAACTCCAGTCTGCAATTCACATGATGAAATCAAGGATCCAGGGTAGCCCTTAACAAGGAACACTGCAAATAAACCTTGAAGTCAGATGCTAGACAGTGTGACCCCACAAACACATACAGCCCTGTATACAGCCCAGGTTCTTCAATTAAAAATTCCTATGTTCATTTATTACTAATGATTTTTAACTCATTTTAAGCAAGAAAATTCAAGACAAGTCATAGGTATGTCAACTGGACAGCTACTCTGCAAGTTATTAATAAATTACTATAGGACCATCACATGAATCATGTGATGGCCTTCTCAACTTTTCTGATCCCCATTACATCTTGATTCATTTACAAATTCTCTGTGCTAAAGTCAAATGGACACAGGGATTTGGGGTACTTCTTACTGTTCTACAACACCTTCATTAGTAGGGCTTAACTCAGCAGAAGAGAAACATGGGTATCAATAATCACAGCCTGAACTGGCACTCTCACTTCTCCAGATCAATACAGCTATCAACTGGTGCCATCAACCGGTACATGGAAAAAAACTGATAAAAGCTACACATATTTGCTCTGCAAGATTTATACAAAGCATTCTGCAACAGTTCTTCACACTTTCATTAACAACTAAGGGCATCTTACAGTACAACTATGTGAACTAAGTGCCTTCATGGACGTTTTGTTCTAGCACCACCTTTAACCTTAAATCACTCAGATCTCCTGTAGGAGCAATACCTCATGAAGGGACCTTCTCAACAACTGAGCCAAGCCCCACAGCCTCCTGTCAGGCCATCCTGGTGAACTACTGCCAGGCCATCCCTCACTGAACTACTTCAGTTCCAGATACTTCTTTTCTCCTAGGTTAATGAAACAAACTGTCCCTCTCAACAAATCAGGGAAAGGCAAGTACATGGATAATGGATGTAGCAGGAAAGAAGTGGCAATTTTGGTTTTGCCACTGCTGGTGTCAGCTGGTAGACCAGCTTGCCCATTGTATGACGTGTAAGCCCAAGCAAGCAGACCCCTTCCATCCCCAGTTTTCTAAAGTTAAGTTCTGGAGGGCCATCAGGAAACGTGCATAAGAAAGCAATGACAGAGGGAAGAGAAACTCACTGAGTGAAAAGAAGACAAAACCACTAATGAAACATTATTACATCTTATCATTTTCCACGCAGCTGTTTGACTTCCCATCACCTCCCTGTACTTCGTTTTACAAACCTGATTCCTCCTACCGATCCGATTTGGTGCAGGAGACTTCGAGGGAGATTTGACAGTCTGAGAGCTCGCCCCATTTTCAGCTATCTTCCCCACATTCATTACTGCTGACATCATGGCATCAATGGACGACAAGTCTGCTCCGTCCGAACTGTTTGGTGAACTTGGTGACACCTTGTAACTGTTTAAAGTTTCCAGCTGCTTCTCTGGAATTAAAAAGAAAAAGCACACACGAGAGTTGCTAGGCCATCCTAAAAATCAAACAAAAAAAAAACCCCAAACAAACAAACAAAATCACACTGCCTGATTTCATGGACAACAGTTCATAATAATTTCAGTTTTTCTTGTAATAGTGAAAGTTTCCCCTACTTGACCGTACAAGACAAGGTGCAGATCTCTTCCTAAAGAACATTCACGTTTTCTTGACTTTCATCCTAAATTCAGTATGGGGATTATGTAGTGATTTACCTTAAATTTTCTTGCTGTAAAATGGTATTAATAGCAGTATCTTGCAATCACAATGAACTGTCAGAGCAGTACTGACGAATGAATGCTCTGGCAAACACCATCTTTGAAGCAAGCACGTATTTTAAGCAGAACTGCACAACTGAGGCATTAGTAACACAGCACAGTTATAGTGGTTTCTCTGTCTAGCATAGCTTAAGTCATCTCTGTAGAAGCAAAAAGCTAAATTTGAAAATAATCCAACTTCAAATCCCCTAATATATATTTTTACTGCCACAGCTGGCAGTGATATATATATATATATTTCTTTTTGTTCTACCAACTCATATCAGTCCATAGAGTATATGTTACAGCCATGACTAATGTTGCCCTGCAGGCAAAGCTGTTCAGATTCAGACTTCTCCATCACATTCTGTACATAGCTTGTCAAACACACAGGTAAGGTCCTCCACTTTCCCCTTAAGGAGTTAAAAAGGAAAATGCTTTCAAACTAAACATTCCTTCCTCCAAAAAAGAATCTCCCAACAGAATAGGAACACCCTGCAAGTCTACAACTCTGTCATCTCAGGTGGACAGCACAGGATCTTCATGTGTGTGTGAGTCAATCTAACACAAGAGGATGTGGGGGTGAGCAAGGAGAAACACATTTGCGTGTGAACATTTGATCTCTGTATAATACTGCCTTTGGAAGATAAGTTTGAGCACTACAAACAGGTGTATTTTGAGGCTAAGTAATGTGGTGCCAAGTTACCTGGAGCCAAGAAAATCTTAGTTTGGAAGCCTACAGTGGTAGCTGAGTATTTATGTGCCCATGCTTCTGCTCAGTGTATTTTATATACTTCACGCAGATAAAGGTTAGGGACGAGGAAAGAAATGCATGCACCAATGCCTCTGCTCAACATATATTATACCCTTCACACAGATAAGGGTTATGGATTGGGTAAGAAATATTTCTACAAGCTTTAATCAATGCCCTAAATTAAAGAGTCACTCAGAGCTAGTCAAACCAGTTACCTTCATTGCTATCCCCTGATTGACTGAGGCTCTCTTCTTGCTTGCTGGTCTCCTCACTTAGTGTAGTAGGTTTAGTAGCATCAGGCTCTTCAGCTTCTTCTTCAGTAGCACCCTCTAGCACTATGTGAGGGAGATGGAAAAAAAAGAGAGAGAGTAAGTTTTTCTAGAATCTCTTTTAGCAGAGACTACAGTCCCATTTTTTTTGAGAGCTCTACTGATGGGCATGTAGGTTTGATGGTGGAAGCATGTCAACGGACTCAATGCAATCAAGCACCCGTAGCCACGAGTGCCCTGGCACAGGGGTGGGAGACTGCTGCTGCCAGCAGTGAAACCTGGGCAAACGAAGTGAGGAAACCCTTACTCGGCTTTGTCCCCAGTATTCAACCACAAAAAAAAGGAGGAGGAAACAAAGGACTGAGCAAGCCAGAGTGCCACTGACAGTCATGACATATGGTAAAGAAGACGGAAGAGCATTCTGTTGCTGGAGATTCACTAAGTAATTCAGTTTCACTCACAACCATCCCACCCCTCAATTTCTCTTCTAGGAGGATTAATGTTTACACCAATAAATTCAGGGCAACCTCCTTCCTTCCAGCAGCGCAGAAATGACTACTGAGGTTTTTGGGGCCATTTGGCACATTCCTTACACCCACTGCCCAAGGGTTTCAGATGAACAGAAGACAAGCAACCACCATATCTGCTGACAGAATTTCTCCACACCCCTTTCTGAGACCACAACCTTATCGTGCTATCCTTGGGGTTTCAGGAGGGATGCCTGCTCTGGCTGGGGAATGACAGTGCAGTTGAACATCACTGATAGAGGTGACGGTGAATCATCAACACCTAACAAAGAGAGGAGTTCTTTCTTCATGGCACCCGCTGTCATAGCCTCCGAAGATGATCATTCATAACACTGAAAATACCAATACTTTTTTACTGGAGAAATACACTTTTACAACCTCATGTTGGAAATGAACACACTGTGGACATTTCATCATCTCAGGTTTCCAAATCACATCCAGCAGACTTAATACAGATTTTCCTTTTTTCAGAAAGCAGAGGCCATCACTCTCAATTTGTGGTTAATGGGGTTTCTTCCTTTTAAATAACAAATTCTCAAGGATGACATGCAAATCAGTCACAAAACATATCTTCAAATGCTTTTTGAACAGCGTATGCAAACAAGAAATGATGGTATCCCAACTACTGACATTTCAGAGTGCACAACAAAAGGCAGACAAAGAGAAAGGGCCCAGCTTCTGCTCTCTTTACTTGTGTCATGCAGTTCCTTGATTCAGTCAACACAAGAAAAAGCAGCAGACTCAAGCTCCCCAAGTCAAACTGCCGTCCTCCTCAGGAGCAGCACACTGGTGGTTTGACACAGTGAGCCAGCACAGTCTAGAGATGAAACATATGTGTGACCTGACTGAGACCACAGTCTAAGGCTCCAGATAAAATCAACTTCTTCAAACATCATTTTCAGTCTGCATCTTCAGAAAGCAAGAGTATTTTGATGCTATCCTGAACAATTCAAGATAACTCTTCTAATGTTATTTTTGTATGCTTTTCTGATAAGCAAAACACCAGTGCTCCCTGTGATGGCAGGGACTGCTTGATTCAAGAAGCCAAGCATCCATCTTCCTCTATTTTCTCGAACAAGTATACGAGCTGCTTACTTGATAGGGTCTTTAAAAGAGGACATATAAAAGCAACACAGTCACTTCTTTTTACCACATAAGTGATTAAAAAGAAAGCAAGTGATTTAATCTTGAAGAGAACAAGTACTAAAGAGTTACTTCCAAGTTGCTTGCTGTTATCTGCTTAGTACCACCAAAAACAATGACCAGTTTATATTATTTGGAAGGACTTCTGTTAGAACAATGCAAGTGCTCTACTACTTAAAAACAAGCAAACAAACAAATCAACAAAATAAATGAATCAACAAAAACCGACTCTTCCTTCTGAAGTAGACTTATCCTTTCCTCTTTCAGTCAGTACCTGTAACATTAATGTTACCACCGCTACGTCCTGGAAAAACTTACTCTATAGTGTAACTCTGAAGATTCAACACTTCTTAATTTTAAGCAGTTGAAAGACTTAAATTCAAAATCTGCAATAACAGGATTATTGTCGCATGCTTTTATTCACATATGTATTTGCCATTTTCTTGCATGAAGCAAAAATGCACCACTTAAACAAAGATAACCACATGAGCAGGATGCACTGATTCCCGAAGCATAACTTTCTATTTGCAATAGGATATAGAAACAATAAGGATACTGGGCCAAATCACTCCTTCCTGTGGGAAAACCCATGGCAGAAAGCCTTCAGGCAAGAGAATACTGAGAGGTTTCTCTTGCAGCTTTTTTCTTTCTTTTTTTTTTTTTTTTTTAATAAATGCATCACTGAGGACGAGGAAATGTTTTTTTCCACGGCACCTATGAGATCCAGGGAATCAGATCAGTGATCAGCAGGGATGCCCTGTGGCCCTGCCCTCAGGACTCTAAACACCCCAGCTCGGAGGTCACACCAGTGAAGCCTCCTTCCTCCCTTTCCCCAGAAGAGAACAAAGACCTCCAGGAAGGAGAGACAAACAGGAAAGAGGCTGGCAAACAGTGTGGCCTCAGGTTGCATTCGACATCTGAGCAAAGCCTCTAGGAAACAGGGAACTGGTCACAAGTGTTCAAGTCATCTATTCTGGAGACCCTCTCCCAGCACTGCAGTCACGCTCTCTTTTGAGAGCAGAGGGCATACATGTGAGGGGCAACAAACAAGACAAAATCCCAACAGCCTTCTTTCCATGGCCACAGAAAGGGACTCAGCTCCCTCCACTTGGTGATGTTTCTGAAGCCATGAAACTGGGTAGCTGCAATTGCACACAGAAAGCTGCAGGGCCTTCAGCTCCTCCTTCTGCTGGAGGCCCACCCTGATGCCGCACATAACAGGAGAGCTGCTGAGAAACAGTGCGCTCAAAAAAAAATAATGAAAAAAGCCTTGTTGCTTCCCATTCAGTCTGTACAGGAAGACACTTGCTAGACCTATTTCCTCCTCTGGGATAAAGTGTGACTCCACTGTATGCTAAAGCTGAGTCCATCAGCAGCAACTTCCCCCCTCTGTTTATGTGTATTTATTTATATTTAATTTTTTTCTTTAAAGACCACTCTCAACTGTTACAGCTGTTTCTCCTTCTGGCGATGAGCATCACAGATGAAGCAAAAAGGAGAACGGAGGCCAGCACAGGCCACAGGGGAAGGAAGAAGAAAGGAGAAGAGATGATGAGCCTTCAGAGTCACGGTCACTTGACGTGCCAGTGAGAGGCGGCCGCACTAGAGTGGAGCTGGTACCAGACCCTGCTTTGGTTTGCTCCCCTGTCTCTGCACAGGAGCTCTCCCTTTGGAATAGGTAGGAAGAAACACACAGTACAGGCAAGGAGGGGAAAAACCTGGTGTGTAGCACAAAGCTGCTCATTGTTCCGCCTTAAAAAAATGTTCACATCAATGTTAAATTGGAAGCCATGCACTAATTGGGCCAGGGAAAGATTAACACTCTCAGCCAAATACTTTTATTGGTTTCATTAAACATGCCGTAGTATGCAGCACAGAACACGGTGGGAGGAGCAGAAACAGGGAAAACAAATGATGGCTTTAGGAATGCACCCCCCACACGCATGCATTTCAAACCACGTTTTCCTGTGAGGCCCAAACAGGAATCCTCAGCCTTCTTCATCATTTCCATCTTAGCAACGCTATTATCTTACTGAAGGCTTTCCCACTGGCTTTTTTTGTTGTTGTTTTTGGTTTTTTTTTTTGCCTTCTTAGTGGTAGGAAAAAAAAATCCAAGGATCATTTAAATGAAGGCCAGACCTTCCTAGCACACAAATTTAGACACGAACAGAACTTCAAAGAGAGAGACTGCATTTGAGTAAACAGAAGTTTACGGTTTACCCTTGAGATTATCATACCTAAGAATCGCTACACCGCTTTCAGAAACGTTTCTGATGCACTGGTCTTGTACTGAGCTCCCACCAGAGAAGCAGATTTCCTTCCCAGAGCACACAGCGACGCTCCCAAGCACAAAGGCTCACCCCCACCCCAAGAGATGTGCACAGCCACCCAAACTACTTTTTGAACATGATTCGGCTTCAAAGCTGTCAGGAAGGAAAGAGGATGAAAATGCGATGTGTGGGAAGAAAAAGGGGTTAATACTATTGAAAGCCACTGCCTCAAGGCAAAGGAAAACCAAAAGAAAAAAGTTTTCCCAACTGACCTTTTTAATATCAACTGTGCCCTTGCTACTGAAGTGTTGGTGCTGACTCGGCACCCCAGCGGTAGAGAAATATACTGGCAGCGTCACCTCACTGTCACCACTGCTGGAGCACCAGTACAGAGCAGCCTACGGGGAAAGGAAGACAAGCATAAAAAAAAACAGTGGCATGGGAATAGCTGGTGGTCGGTTATTTGCTTAGTATTCAGAAAAAGACAGGCACTAAGGATATTACCCCAAAGCTTTTGAGCTTGTACCTCTAACTAAAATTGTCCTCTAGGGTTAAAAAAAAAAAAACAAAACACAACAAAACCAAACAAAACCCAACAACAAATGAAACCTCAAAGACACCAAACCAAAGGAGCAACACCTCAGGACATGCACTCTCTGGGCACTAAAAGACAGACGGCTCATCTTCTGATGACCTCTTGGGGTTATTACTGATACAGCTGTTTTACCCGCATTAGCATGTGTGTAATACTTTATTCTGCAAAAGAACTCTACAAATCCACCACATCCATACGCCTCTTCTAATTCAACACACACACACCGACAGATACACCGACACTCAATAAACAAGTGAAGCACATGCTCGCCACCGTGCCTTAAAGCAGAGCTGGGGAGCACCACCTGTTTTAGGGGCAGGGCAAGGCAAATAAGAGCAAGAAGACCTCTGCATTTATGGATTATTTTGTACACTGTTGCTTCCACACCCAACAGCCTAAACTGTGAATATTCAAAGATGTTTACTTCTTCAGTTTTGTTCCCTTGCATGCATGACAGTATACATGGGTCCATTCGTTTTTTCTGTGAGTTTTGAAATCTGTGCTCTCATGATCTGTGGACCATTAGCGGTTCCTCAGGACTTTGGCTTGGATGACCAAAAGCGTCTCTCCATAAAGTGTACCAGGATTTGAACTTTGCTACTGCCTTAAGCAAACTACAACTCTGAATCACCATGATGCCCTGGTACAATGCTGATAAGTCACAGGGAAAATGAGGAAGCTGTACTAATGTAACAGTGAGATGCTGTGCTGGAAAAGCAGGGGCTTCCTGGATGGAATTTTCCTGCATTGCTCAGTGGGTTTACAGCAACACAAGGGGAAAACAGGCAGCATTAATATAAGATGCATTCATACCTGTCTTCTTGGCCCTGCAGTTTGCTAACTTGAAGAGCAAGCACACTCCCACCTGTTCCTGCGTGCGGTGGGGACGGCACGACACGCAGCAGCCTGTGGTCTCGCTAGGCTAGAAAGGAGAAGCAAAGCACATGCTGCTGCATTGCCGAGAGTGAAACCAAAATCTGACAGCCCCATCCCCTGATGGGAAAGCCTTGTTCTCTGCCACCATGCTTTGCACACCTGAGGGTCTGGCCCAAGCTGACACTGAGCTCCCACCCAGCATCACTGTGCCCAGGATGGCAGCATCACACAACTGACCAGCTCTTGATGAATTCTGAGATTTTCTAACGCCTTATTCCTCCTACCTCATATCAAACATCTATCTAAAAGCTGTTCCTCATCCTCATCCTTCCTATCAACTTGTGGGTTAGCACCTGGCCCTCCAGGAAGCCTGTGTCACCAAACTGCAGTCAGCCTGAAGAACATGTTCAGACAAAAAGGAATACTGAGATTTCAAGATAGTTAAATGAACCTGGGGCCACAAGAGCTGATTTGAGACACATGCGAAAAAATGAAGTCAGGAAAACAGCAAAGTGAAAGCCAGCAGTTGTAAGCTCACATCCCTCCCCTCGCCTCGACATACAAACCCCCTCCATCCCCATCTTGCCAGCTCCCCGTGCAGCCATCGGGGTGCACGAGACTTCTGGGGAGGGTGTCCAGTCCCCCCAGCTCACTGTGGGGAAGGGAACACGCTGGACAAGATGGACCTTCCGCGTTATCCAGAGCGCCCGGCCCCTGCTCCCTCCCCGCGTGCTGAGGAGGGACACAAAAGCAATACTGTCTGTCCTTATAAGCTCTGCTTTGCATGTGTTCGGCAAGCTAGGACAGCTGTGTGGACGGCTCGCAGAGTTCCAGGAAGTTGATGTGTTTCTTGGCTTCGACTCCAGTTTATTTGCCTTAGATGAAGTGGCAACCCAAGAAAGTCTCTCTGCGTCCCCCTGGGCTGGCAGGCTACGGGATGGTGGCATGCCCCGAGTCATGGCGCGGGGTCTCTCCCCAGATGGATAGCCTTCCCCATCAGCCTGGCTGCCGATGCTCTCTCTCCCTCAGACTGGGGCTAGCCCACATCCCGCTGTGTGAGGAGACACTGTGGCACACAGTGCAGGAGAGCCTGGGAGTCTGGGACCACACTCCTCAGAGCCAAGGGCTGCAGAGCCTGGCCCTGAAAGCTCCCTGCAGAGGTGGGAGGTGGGCCTGAGCCCCTCCCACAGCTCTCGGGGAAGCAAAGCATCACTGCTGCTGCTGCCTCAGAGGGGCAAGGGAGGTAAAGAGAGGAAACAATCTGAAATGTAGCAAGTAGAAAGCCCTGGGGTTTCTTTCAATTTTTTGCCTTGCACCGAGGGGCAGAATCACAAACCCAGTGAATTTAATACCTTGGAGGAAAGAAAAAAAAAAAAGCTATCCATTGATGTGCCATCACCTAGATGGCTAAGCAAGCACTGTGCTGAGGAACAGGATGCTTGTCCCAGAGCCTGAGACAAACTGCACTTGGGAGAACCAGACGGAAAATATTTCAGTGTAAGAGAGAAGAAAAGCCACTTCCTCTCCAGCCAAGGCAAGCTGCAGTGCCCTTCAGCTCCAGAGAAGGCTGCAGGAAGCAGTGCGGGTGAAGTGGGACACTTGGTTCTGCTGGGAGATGCTGGCATCCCCGGCAATACACAGCCCGTCTGAACCACGAGATATCTTGTCCTTTTAAGGTGGGCCAAGAGCAAGCATCTGTGCAGCAGCAGCACAGCTCAAGTCTGCAATCAATAGCCCCTGGTGTCACTTAAAAAACAGGGGCTTCTGTGCCTTGCCAACTGGCCGTACAGATGCCCAGGCACCCACCCGGCGGGGAGACAATCGGTCTGGTTGTTCCTCCTCGCGGCATCGTGGAAACAAGAAGGAACAGCAGCAGCGAGAGGAAGAAAAGCCACAAAGCTATGCAGCCGTGCCGCTCACTGGCAATCGGTGCCTGCAGCTGTTGGGTCAGGAGGGGGGCCTGCAATCCTGCAGCTTGGCCCAGGGCAGCCCTGGACCCAGGGCTGTAGGCAAAGGTCCCAGGCAAATCTCTGTAGGATGGGGTGGGAGAAATGAGCAAGCATTTTGCTGCCTTGTGCTTGTTCTTCACACACAGCTGGAGCTGCATGCGTGCAGCAGGGCAGGTTTGGAAGGGATTACTGAGCAGCAGGATGAATCAGGCAGAGGAAGACATCATAGAAAATCTCCTGTGCTAGTGCCCTGCTTCTTGCGTGGCATGCTGCTTGTGATCCTCTCCCTCCAGGGATGCATTTCAAGAGGGCTTCACCCACCAAAGGAGACAGCACTGGTTCGCTCCCTGCAGAGCCCCAGATGAGAGCATTCTTTGCAGGTGATGGCAGCGCGCTCTGTGCGCAGCACCTTACCAGACAGCATGCCAAAGCACTGCACACCTCACAGGGTAGTGCAGCAATGCGATGTGCAACGCGAGAAAAGAGACAGAAATGACAGTGATTAAAACTCATTTCCTGGTGGTGGTGTTGTCAACCATTAAGACTTTATCGCAAACCTTGTGAAAATCTGATGGTATTACATTACTGCACAAGAACCTCCAACTTATTTTCAGTGAAAGTTCTAGTTTTCCAGGTTGTGTAGGACGGATAGAAACTTCAGATGCCCAACAAAACACAAAAAGCAAATTAAGGTGAATGTTTTTATATTTTAAAGCCTCAAGCACTTACGGATAATCATGACCTCAGATGCTCAACCTGTAACTTCTTAACGCATGGCAATATCAACACAGAGCATCCCTTCTTGACACAACAGCATGTTTTATACCTAGGAACACACATCCTCCAAAACCAAAATGGCTTTTTTTTTTTAAGAGGGGAAAAAAAGTCACAACATCTCGACACGTCTCTAACATTTTCCTTAAAAGCCAGTGCAGCTGTACTCTAGTGCTACTTGAAGATGAGAGCCTCCACCAAACTACCAAACTCATTTTAAGCAGAAAGGGATTCAACATGCAAATGTTTTGCAGAGAGAATGATTCAAGAGTCTGCAGCTCTCCTGGCTGCTCTTTTCCAGGGAGCATGACTTGCTGACAGGATTAACTACTGCCAGGCTCACGAAGCTAGGAGACAGCTGCCACATGGCAGCCATTTATTACAAAGCTCCATTCCTCTAAAGTTAGGAAAGAGGCAGACTATTTCATCTGCGTTATCAGCAGGGTTCCTCTGCTCCGCAGGCTTTGGAGACCAGGCTTCTTCTAAATAAACACCCCCTTTTCTACTCCACCTTGTTAACATCCTTATCTTCCCGTCTTCTGTTTCTGGTCAGCACGGGAATTATTCCCTCTATCACACTCTCCAAACAAATAAACAACACATCCGTAAGTCAATTTAAAATGTTCAGAAACACACACACACAGAAGGAGATTTTTAGAGAGTTTCAGCTTGACGTTTTAGGAGGGGGAACCGCATGCCGCAGGGAGGAAAGAGAGAAGTGCTGAAGCAAAGGGACTTTGAAATATTCTGTGCAACCCTCACTCCTCTGTCCACCTTAGAAGGCATTTTTAATGTCAACCTCCAGTACAACATCCAAAGCAGCTACACAGCCTTTTGTGAGCAAGATAACCTGCAGCGCTGCTTCGTACTCATATCTCCACACCAGCCAGACCTCACACAGGCCCACAAGCCAAAGCCACACTCCTGCCCTGCAACGCACAAGGCACAACAGGCTTGAAGTCAACCACCTCCTACAGTCCGCTAATGGCAGATATGCGCCACCAATGTCATCTCCACGTGATACTAAATTTAGATGACCATCAATTGCCGTTCTCCTATCATTCTGAACCAGAACTAAGAGATACAAGCTAGCTGTTCAGTTTTACCTGCAGCGTTCTAATCACATATTTGCCATAGACGCCAGAGTACCACAAATGTCTCAAACTGGGGTTTATCGCTCCCTCATGGTGAAGGAATAACCCAGCCTTGAGAAAAACATCTCTCCCCCATTGCTGATGAACAAGTTGCTGCAGCCTTGTGAGCACTCACACTGGCTTACAGCAGCTGGGCAGGTAGCCCTCCTTCAGCATTGTTCGGAGAGCTCTGCATTCTGAAAGTCAGTGCTTGTGTTTTGTTTGTATTAGGTAAATTAACTACAGTGGTAGATGGTGCTGGCAAGCAGGCAAAGCATCTCCAAGCTGAGACCCACACAGGAGAGCCACCAGGGAAATTTTAAACAGCAACGCTACTTGTCAATAGTACTCTTCAGTATGAGTTTTCTTTCTATTTTGAAGTAAATACACCGAAACTAACCTATGGGAGGTGTTTCCTGCACACTGACAAAATGAAACAGCATCTCTTAATTTTCATAGACTGCAACACATATGCTAAAAAAGAGCACAGGAATCCAGTTCTGCAATTTCTTTCCTTTACCAGATGAGTACAAGAAGCTTCCTCAGAAAAGACCTCTCTCCATCTGACCTGAATAAGATGCATTCTAAACCAAGAATTGCCTACACTCACACAAACACAAATCCCCTTCAATCCACAACCACATCCAGCTGCTGATCTTCTACGTTCCTTGCCACATAGTTTTTGCTCTGGGACTTTAAAAGCCTAGCAGGCATTTCAAAAGGATTTTACAAAGTACACAGGCCCGGCCTTGCAAAAGCTCATGAGGAATCCACGGAGGTCATCATGGAGCTTAGACAGTCTGCAAACAGCATAATCCACGTGCTGGTGGGGTGAGGAATGCCCAGAGTCGGGCGGATAGGCCTGGAGACTTCTGCAGCAGTGGGCTCCTCCAACAATGCAGTAAACCATGAGGAAATGCCTGCTGATCTTCAAAGCTCGTCAGCGGGAACAGTCTTAAGTTCCCTGAACAGGAGCATTCTGGTGGCAAGGCCACAATCCTCTTACACGCTCAGAGAAAAACACAAAAACACAGTAAACGAACAAACATCCAATAACTGCAAATACGAGCAAGACTGACCCTCTACTCTGAAACGAGCTTCCAGATCCATCCAGCCAAGTTTTGAAGCTCCTCGGCACAACAGCCACAGGGATTAGGCAGCAGCTTACAGCCTCTGCAGCTTTCTGTTTTTCTATTATGGGCAGTCCTACCCACATGCAGGCTCCTGGAACGGAGTTCTCAGTTGTTCAGATGAAGGTGGATGCTGCAGCCTGTAGGTGTAAAAGGTACTCACTGTAACTGTCAACATCACTGCAGCGCACGGCCCCATGGGCAGAATTTTAGGTGCAGCCCTCAGTTGTTTGACAGGCTGCACAAGTCACTGTGAGTAAAGGGGAGCCTGGACACCTGCACACCGCAAAGAATTGCAGGAAGTTTATTTCAGGAAAGAGGAGGGAGAAGAAAGAAAACAGACCAAATCGCGAACAGGTTTCTTCAGTAAGTGAAGTTTCAAGTTGCTGCTCCTCCAGCCAAAAATGTCTGCTGCTGGTCCAAAAACATCCTCCTCTTCCAAAAAACCAGTTCCACTACTTCACACATCGCCATCAAACAGATGATACAGACAATTCTTTCCACAACTCACCTATGAAAAGGGCACTTCATTTCCTTTCGCTCACTCCCTCTGACAGATAATATCGCACACCCCAAAACATTGATCTGAAATGAAATACTAAAAATTACAAAAAGCTCAACTCGATTGCGCAGTAGCTGCAAATGTTAGCCACAAAGAGAAACACAGAACCATAGACTAGCCCAACTTGGAAGGGACCCATAAGGATTATCGAGCCCAGCTCCTGGCAAACTCCAAAACAACCAAGCACACACTCACAAAACAGATCAAGTGACCTGTGCATCCACTCACAGCCATCTCAACTTCTGCAGCAAGATAGCAAGAGTTTGCTAAGAGGAACCTTGACTAATCTCTTTCAGATACGCACTCACAGCAAAGCGACATTACAGGATTATAATAGGACCCGTGATACTGAAATTCATACTCATTTTCATGAGGGATGTTCCCATGTGAACATCTTCTCAGTCATTTATACATACACACCCACACAGCCACTTTCTTTTAATTCTAAGAATGAAATCACCTGGCTTTACAGTTTTAAGCCAGTCCACACTGTGGCAATATGTTGCATCAAAAGTAGCACCTCCTATTTCTTTCCATGTAAATTACAACCAGTATAAAGAGTACAATAACACTGCTCGACAGAGCAGATTCTCAGCTACAGAACATTATGTTTCAACACAGTCACCGCCATTACCTATGCCTTTTTACCAGCGATGAACAAGACCCTGCATGCCACACTTGTAAACATCTGCACCAGCAAAGGTGACTGTCTCCATCACCACTGCTGAAACACACCACCCACTGCCTCACTGTGCTCACTTCCACTGTTTGGTCTCCATCAACATTCAGCAAGCATCAATGATTGTCAATGAATGCCATTTTTTCCACATGGAAGAATTCAATGACACATCTTTGCTTCTTATATACTTCCATGTCAGCTGCCATTCTGTCAGACTGTCCCTCTGCTGCCATCTGTCACACGGCAACAACATGTAACAGGATATTGGCCGGAAGGTTCAGCCTCTACTTCCGTATCACCAACATCAGCCTCTGACGTTGTGGGCCTACATCATAAAACAGGAGGCATTACTTCTCAAGCAGCCCTCGTGTACACTTGCACTAATTGTGCTGAGGTCACTTAGGATCTACACCACAACAAGAGGTGAACAATACCAACAGAGTTTTAAGAGAGACACAAAGGAAGAAAAAATCATCAGATGTGGTTCTCTGAATAGGATACGACTATTTCAAGGCACAAAATGTATTTCTACCCAAAGTCCCTCCAAACTTCATACGTAATAGACATTAATTCTGAGCAAAAGTAAAGGACAAAGAACACCTCGATGACAGAAAACCTCAGTTCATACTTTCACTCAGATACTAAATAGCAGGAGCTATTTTTCTTCTCCAGTTCAGACATTACTGCTTCGCACTAAGTTTCATAAGCATTCTGGAGCTCAAATATTATATATAAAGAGGTACAGGGGAAGAATTCAAGGAATTAGCAGCAGCCTCACCTGTGGAGAAGATAAGTGTGTATTTTAATGAGTTTAAACAAGAAACTAAAGGAGAAACCAAACAAAACCACCAGCTAAATAAATAATTTTTCACTGTAAGGTGAGAAAACGTTTCTCAGCCTACCCACTCATTTCACACATGGTAATGTGGAAGTATAATTCTACCAAAAACTAGAAGACAGTCACCAGATTTGTTTCACTTGTTCGTTCATCTGAACTTCAAAGAGGGTTTCTGAAGCTGGAAGGTTTTGCCAGCCCGACTTACTGACAGCTGAAGACAGAAAAGGGGCCTTCCCTCATCTGTTAGGGTCTTGCACGACACGGAGACTATGGAGGTAGACACTTTTTTAAACAGAAGGAGCAGCAACATGTTCAGCATATTTCACAATGAACTCAAAACATTATTCAATACAGATTTGACACTAAAAAGTATGGAAGTTGACAAGTTCAGAGGTTCCTCAGTAAATACACCCCTATAAAACTTCCTAAACCTGCTAAAACAGGGATAATTTCTGAAACAGCGAGGTCTTTAAAGTAATCAAGCTCCCGCAAGGGTTCAGTAGTTGGGAAGGTTATCAGACCTCTGGGGGAAGTCAGGGGCTTCATCTTGGCCGTGTTTCATCCCTTCATATACCCACGAGACTGATTACTCCATGATAAGCAATTAGGAACCCCAGGGAGGACAGTTAACTGCCCTACCAAAACAAAAAGGCTGCAGAAATGTAAGTCTCACTAGATTAAAGAAACACTATCTGAAGTACAGCAAATTTGTGTTTGCTCCTTTCCACTGGAACTAGCAAAGATTATGCTTTGCCTACATATGGCACACACAGACCTCAGAAATCCCAAATGTGAGCACGTACTTGCTGCTAAATTGGTAACAAATGCTCTGAAGCATTTTCTTTCCCAAGACACCAGTGCTGTGATGC